>SNQJ01S0039230.1:55064-66761 GCA_010110895.2 Picea sitchensis
AAGGTGTTAAATGTCTTAGGGCCATCTAGGTTTGTTCCTTCCTCAACATCAATGCGACGTGCCCTTCAGGATGCACCACGTGCTCCAAGGGTGCCACTCGCCACGGTTGTTTCTCTTGCGCGACGTTCTCTTCAGGATGCAGCACATGCTCCAAGGGTGCCACTCGCTAACTTGTGTTTCTTTCGCGTGAAGTGCCCTTCAGGATGCACCACATGCTCCAAGGAAGCCACCCGCCGACCTATGTTTCTTTTACGCGACGTGCCCTTCAAGATGCACCACGTGCTCCAAGGGTGCCACTCGCCAACTTGACTGATTGGTAGACATCTATAACCCCTGGAGTCAACACTTCACCAAGTGAACTTGTGGCAGACTAAGGGATCTAAGGAATAACGCCCCTGCCTTATTGTGCGCCCCTTAGAATCATCATGAGCGACTTCCATAGTCTTCCCTCACGACATCGTGGATCCTCTCGAACTAGGTAATCGTTAACCTACAGTTCGAGCCACGACGGGAGTGCTAGTAGGCTGTGGCATGGGTGTTGTCCACCCCTCTCTCTCAACCTCTCTGGAAATTTTGTGTGGCCCCTTTACTCCATATGTGAGTGTGGTCAGCAAGCTATTGTCAGCCTGCATCATCAACAATCATGTCAGAACATGTCCACATCAATCATCAAGTCAATGAAATATCACTTTCAATAAATCAACCCCAATAGCACACTCCCTGACTCAATCCGGAGTCTAAGGGGTTCCATTGATTTCTCTGCATTCTCAAGGTCCAAAACCCTGGACACTCAATAAAACTGATTCAATAGCACATGTCTATTTCAAAGAAGTAAAACATCATGTCATCTATCATAACACATCATAATCAAGGATAAATATTTTAATATCATAAAATTCCAGATCTTTTGCGAGCAAGTGTCCTCAAAGAATAAGTTTTCTTAGTGCGCCAGAGCGAGATGTTACATACACCCCCTCTTGTTCTAAACTTCATCCCGAAGTTTCTAGTATAAATGCCGAAATAAAGGTATCCCAGTATCATAAGTCTATCTATCAAACAAAAATGGAAATTGCTGGCGCATATTATATGTGTCCTCCTAGGTCGCCGAGTGCGGACTATAACTGTCCCACTGGACCTTGACCTGATCTACCGTTCAACGTCATAGCTGTCAAACAAGATGATCCAATATGCGGACTGGCTCAGCCGTGAGTGCTCCCTCGTCCGATACCTATAAGGAGCTCATGTCAATCACATGCGTAGGATCACTAATATAATGTCTCAAAACAGATACATGAAAAACATCGTGCATACGCCTCAAAGAATCAGGCAAGGCTAGTCGATAGGCCACGGGCCCCTTTCTCTCCACANGGTGCTCTGGTAACTGTTGTTGTAAGCAAACTCTACTAGTGGCAACAATTCCTCCCAACGATTTTGTTGGTCCATTACGTACATGCGCACCATATCTTCCAAGGTTTGGTTCGTTCGTTCGGTCAGTCCGTCAGTCTCTGGGTGATACGCAGTACTAAAGTTAAGTTGGGTTCCCAAGGCCTCTTGGAAACTCATCCAGAATCATCCAGTAAACACCGATCCTCTATCGGATATAATATTCTTAGGCATGCCATGCAGCCTCACAATCTCACTGATGAAAACTCTCACTATGTCAGGTGCCTGATACGTCGTACACATCGGAATAAAGTGAGCACTCTTCATCAGAGTGTCTACTACTATGAAAATCGAGTCATGTCTCCTTGCCGTCAGTGGAAATCCAACAATAAAATCCATGGAAATGACCTCCAATTTTGATTCCGGGATGGCATGTGGTTGAAGTAATCATGCCGAGTGTCTATTTTTAGCCTTTACATGCTAACACTCTAGACATCTAGCCACAAAGTTGACTATGTCGGCCTTCATTCCCTTCCAGAAGAATAGGGGTTTAAGATCTGCCCTCATCTTTGTGACTCCCGGGTGCGCCATGTAAACTTCTCTATGAGCCTCACTCAGGATCAACATCTTGAACTCATCGTTTGTCGGTACATAAATCCGACCCTTAAACCTCAATAACCCATCGCTATCAAAATAAAATCCCTCATATCATGGTACCATCATTGTGTTTTGTCCAATAAATCCCTCGACCTCTTTGTAAAAATCGTCGTCACGTTGTAAAGTGAGAATCTTCTCACGTAGATTCGTCTAAAGAGGCAACACCGAAAAGATGCGTAGTCTCCGACATAAAGCATCCTCCACTCGGTTCACCGTTCCCTTTATGTAAGTAATCTCAAAGTCGTACTCACTAAGAAATTCTGACCAACGTCGTTGTCGCGCGTTTAGGTTGCTTTGCGTAAAAATGTGTTGTAGTCCACAATGATCAGTCTTTAGTTCAAATTTTTGTCCAAGAAGGTAGTGTCTCCAAACCTTCAAGGCATATATGATGGCTAACAACTCCAAATCGTGCGTCGCGTAGTTCTCCTCATGCCTTCTCAATTTCCTCGAAATGTAAACAATCACTCCTCTGTCTTCAATCAAGATTCCACCTAAACCTTCCTTGGATGCATCAGTGCATACCAAGAAGTCTGCGTCCATGTCAGGAGCCTTTAGTATCGCTGCGGTTGTCAACAACTCCTTAAGCCTCCGAAATTCTTACGCGCATTTCTCGGTCCAAACAAACCTCTTATTTTTCTTCTGCAATTACGTGATCGGATTTGCTATCTTTGAAAATCCCTCGACAAACCATCGATAGTAACCTGCTAAACCCATAAAGCTACACACCTCTGTGACAACCGTTGGTGCAGGACATTCCATAATAGCCTCGACCTTGGCTGGATCCACGGAGATACCTTCGCCAGAGATGACATTCCCTAAGTAGTGAATCCTCGATTGATAAAAAGAGCATTTGGACAACTTCCCATACAATTTGTGCTCTCACATGCACTGTAATACCGAGCGCAAGTGATCGTCATGCTCCTCCATCGTGCGAGAGTAGATCAAAATATATTCAATGAATACTTGGACGAACTTGTCCAAGTACTCGCGAAACACCCCATTCATCAAACTCGAACTTGTCCAAGTACTCGCGAAACACCCCATTCATCAAACTCATAAATACCCCTGGGGCGTTTGTCAGTCCAAACGGTAAAACAATAAACTTGTAGTGTCCAAACCTCGTCTTAAAGGCGGTCTTAGGGATGTCATCCTCCTTGATCCATAACCGATGATACCCTGATCGCAAATTGATCTTGGAGAACACCACTGCACCCTTTGTAGCCTTGTTCAATTGACGGTAGTCGATGCAAAGCCTCCACGATCTGTCCTTCTTCCGATTGAAAATAACAGTTGCACCCCACGGTGACACACTAGAACGTATCAGTCCTAGGTCCAATAACTCCTTTAGTTGCATTTTCAACTCTTGCAACGCCAGGGTCAACATCCGATAAGGCATTCTTGCTATTGGTTCGGTCCCCGGTTTCAGGTCTATGGTAAACTCCAATTCCCTTTCTGGTGGCATCCCATGTAACTCCTCTAGAAATATGTCCGCAAACTCTCTCACCACCGAAAGGTGTTCTAGACCTTCCTCTACTCCCTTCTCATTTATTTCAAGGATCGCATAAAGCTTGCACCCCTTGCACATACTCTTCTGTAACTGTATGGAAGAGATGAATCTCAGGGAAAATCCCCGGTTCCAGCCTACAATCACACGTCTTTGTCCCTCATCATTGATCAAACTCAACCGTTTCTTCTTACAGTTGAGTATTGCCTCATGCGTTTCCAACCAATCCATACCAATAACGACTTCATAAAATCCTAATGTCGTGACATACAAGTTGACCCTCGTGACAAAATCTCCCAGGTTAAGGGCACATCCTGTCACCTTTCCTCCAACCTTTTGTTTGGCTCCCGAAGCAATCTCTACGAAGCTAAACTCATCCTGTTCGACTACCTTTACCTTAATCCTTTTTAGCGCTGCACCACAAATGAAACTCTTAGTAGCACCTGGGTCTATGAAAATACTAAGGGTCTGGTCAGCGACAATACCTGTCGTCTCGAGCACAGTCGACTAATTGTCTTCCTTGCGGTTATTCACCACTGCATGAATCCATTGGGCCTTGCCCATATCTCCCACTGTAGTGGGTCCGACTGATTTGGACACCCTGGTCCTCTCCACGGGATAGTCACGCTGGTAGTGTGGCCCCCCACACGTCCAACACCCCTTCTTCAGCCCAGTAGTCCTGGTACCCGAAGTATAAGATGACGGCCCACTGGCCTGGAACCCTGGTTTGTTCTGCTGAGCAGGCCTAAACTGTTGCTACTGCAGGCGACGCTGTTGATGGTGTTGTGGTCCCCGATAAGGTGTCCGTTGTTGAGGCGGCAGTCATCGGGGTGTAGTGAAAGTGGGCCCCCTCTGGAAGCCACGATATCCCAGTGTATGTCTTGTTGGTGTTTGATGTTGCGGTGTTCTAGATGAAACCTGCCCTGCTGGTCTCGCTAGAGTCCTGGTCTGACCCCCACTGATAATCTCCTCTTCTGCTATGAGGGCCTTCTGGATGGCATCGTGCAAGGTTTGAGGCATCAAAATCCTAACCCTTGTATGCAAGCTGTCATTAAGGACAAACACGAACCAGTTGACCTTAAGTTTCTCTGTGTTAAGATGCGGAGCATACCAAAGCTTCTCCATAAAATGTGCCTCGTACTTGGGTACTGTACGACCTCCCTGTCATAATGCGTTGAACTCATTGAGCTGACGCTCAATGAATTCCTCTGAAATATACCTCTCTCGGAACCATTCCTCGAACATTTCCCATGACATGTCTTCAACGACCATGTTTAGCTGTGGTAGGATCGTCTTCCACCATAGAAGAGCGCTCCCCTTCAGTTGAAAGACCGCCATGCGGACCTTCATGTTGGAGTTATAATCGCAAAGTGTGAAGCACATCGCCATGTTCTCCAACCATGCCTCGGTGGCTGCGCCGTCCAGGGCACCAGAGAACTCGGGATATTTGACCTTCTCGAGTTCATGGTAAATGCTACCAGTAATGGCCGGTGCGCGCGGTGGAACCTCAGCGGGTGTCGACGCTCTGGACTCATCTTTGTCCAAGCGGCTGATCAGTGCCTCGGACATGCGCTGAAAATATCTCAGCATCCCAACAACATCGGCAACTATTATCTTCTCCTGTCCAAGAACTTGCTCGTCTCCCTGGGGGTTAGACCCCTCAGGTGTGGATGCTACTGGAGGTGTCACGCCTCCTCCCCTAGCACCCCGTCGTCTGCCTCCGTGGCATCCTCTGACCATGATTACCTGTACGCACACAATCAACTCGATCAACAATAGTATAATCAAATCAAATCATGTCACGAAATCCGTAGCGAATCCCAAGTCATGGGTCGAACCGGCTCTGATACCATATGTAATAGACCTCCCATTCGTCATGACGACGATCCCCAAATAACAAGTGAATTTTTTTTTTGTTTAAGGTGTGTGCGCGTGTGTACAAGGAAATAAATACATTTGACTTTGCGTCGCCACCCAACGACGATAAAGGTGCAACCAGGATGAACACAACAAGACGACATAAGACGCACAATAAGTCACTGCAAGAATTTAATGACGATCAATTGACAATAAGTAAGACTGACTACTCGCCCGTCCTACCCTGCAATGGTTAGGAACTCCAAGACACATAAGCAACACTCAAGCCCAGGTTCCCATTGATTTTAACCATTTAAGGTCTCAGGGCTGGCGACTGTTCTGAGGAACATGGAGGTGTCTACATCCAACCCGACACAAGTGAACCAAGCACATAAAAACTTACAACCCAGTACACATTAAGTAACAAAGGACTACAATCCACAATTGTCTTAAGGCCATTCCAGCGCGCGATTTCAGATCAAAATTTGTCATCAAGGTACCCACTAAATAAATTTCAAGGACCTTATTATACCAATCGGATCTTGGCTGGTTTTAACATTAGCCAAATAATTAATCCTAATTTTAATCAATAATGGATCATTAAAAATTATCATCAAAGCGAAATTTAACATTTAATTTACAATCACAAGATTCTACAATCAATTGCCTCATTGATTAATTAAAAATAAAGATGAATAGTTGTGATTTATTATTTAAGGAAACCATTAACATTTTATCTATAATTATAACTCCATAAATAACGCCACATTCTAAATCATTAACCCATTCAATGTAGACTTCACATTAACCTGCATTCATTAATTATAAATAAAATGTAGAGTTTATGATTTATCATTTTAGGCCACAATTCACATTTAATCTGTAATTAATAATTCAAAGAATAACGCAACATTCCAACTCCCTTCACGCAACTTATAAAATTTAACATTATCAATGACTCAAGATCTAACTTATAAATCAAGCCAATAATTAATAGGCATGACGACCCAACACTTAAAACTTCATCATTTCAATAATTTAAAACCCTTAAGGAAAGCTGTAGAAAAATTACATTAAGGTTACACCATAAATGCGCCAGCATGTAAAACTTAAGAGCAATGACTGATTAAAGGAAAACAGTGCGACAGTGGAAACCTGTCACCCCACAGTCAGAGGCATGCAGAACTAAATCAACGTTGTCCACCTGATAGGTTCAGCACTGTCTAAGGCTGGGAAGGGCGAAGGCTCACAGTCAAGGGAAAACGCTGGCTGAGCGGAGGGAGGGTTAATGTTGAATCAAAATAAGGAAAGCACTTCCAGGAGAGCAACTCAACTGCCAGGACACCTTACCCACTTCCAGTGATGATTCGCTGTAAAAAAAAAACTTAAGTTGGGAAACAAAAAAACAGGGATTCAATAGAATCTCTGCCTTGGGAAGGGTGCCACCGGTCAGTAGAAAGATAGACGGGTCGACTACACTCTGGAAAAATAAGGGGTGCACCAAATATACTACTAAACTACGCACAGGTCATCCCACACGTGCGCCAGCCTGTGCTGTCGGATAAGATGCGTGGTTCCTACTAATAGATGGAACTGTAAATGACGTCCTGTGATCAATGTCAAATTAGCTACAGGAAAAAAATCATGAGTACCAACGCCAATAGATTAGCTAGATTAATCCTGTCCCTTTCGACTTGGCTGAAGGAGCAATTAAAGGTAGGTTGCTTTCTTAGCACCATCGCTCAACGGTAATAATTCCTTCTTATGGCTTGTGCAAAGGAGAGCGATCCACTTCCGGTGATCCCTTTCTTTGCAAGTTTTAATTCATTGGGAAGCTAAGGGTTGGAAGCTCAAAGAAGCCCCGCAACTGTGATGGACCGCAATAACTATTGGAAGGGGATAAACATAGCTGAATTCTGCACTGATCTAAAAACTTGATTCAACCATCTGTGCTTTATTTTATGAAGCATCAAGTGCGGTTATCTTTGTGTACTTCAACTCTCTATACAAAGGTTCCTACAATCTATTTTTTTCAATTTGAGGACAGCTAAACCACTGGATTAGTAATGCTGAAACAAAAACTACGTCAACCTATAAATCACGTCTTTAGGTAAATAATAAGTTGCGCGCCCCTCACCCTCATCCTTCAGGTGAGCGCTTTTCTCTTCTCCCTATAAACTAGCCCTTACTAGACATCCAGCTAACCTTTCTCTTGCTTAAGGAATAGAAGGAATATGTGGCACATCTTATGCCCTTTACCATTACCTTGTTATTCTTAACTGCTAGGTTTTCACTACGCGCTGTAGACATAAATTATTCCTTAGATTAACAACACGTTTTGTTGTCAGGTATAGTAAAACACCCGGTGGAAAGATAAACGAAAATACAGAAGGTACGTATGCCATACATCTACACTTACAGTCGCTGAGAATGGAACTCAAGACCCATTGCACCGAAAGTAGGAAGCAATCTACTAGACCCAATGCCCACTACATCATCCCTGTGTATACGGATCCTTGTGGGTCACAGGACATGGAATCGTCACAGTAGCTGAGCGTAGGGAGCAGAGTTCTCCCAGGTTTGATTCAGGCTTAAAAAAAATCCAGATACCAGGTAGACCCCGTGCCAAAAGATTCAAGGCCTAAGGGTTGTGCGCCTTCTTCGGCTGACACGTCCAAAGAAAAGGGGAAGGGTTGGAACGAGTTAGAAGGTTAAGGATGCAAGGTGTAAGGAAAATTTATCCCCCCTTTTTGGAAAAACAGAGGTAACAAAGGTATCTATTATAGCACGAATCGCCAGGATAACGGATCCCTGTTGTTCGCGTTCAAATGGTCACTAGGTGAGCAAAAGGAGAGCGCTTGCATACCCTGTTGGGTCCGGTAGGGTAGAACAGCTGTGGAGCAAAAGGGTTAACAGAAACAAAACAAACTACAATCTAACATTAACTAACAACAAATAACACTGCGAAAATAAACAAAAACATCAAACATAAGACACAGGGGTCATCAATGGTTTCAGGCTTGGTATATTAATGAAACCAGAGCACGCTGAAGAAAGAGACCAGAGGTTCCTTCTCCCTCCAGCGGAAGGCTCTTCAGGGCCCTCAACATAATGCTTTCCTTACAAAATGAAATGAACTGCGCACAGCAGTGAAAGAACTCTGGGTGATGCAGTTGATGGTTTTGTTGTCAAAGGAGGAGCCTTGAACCATCTGAACAACATAACATTGCTTAGAATTCCTTGCCAAAATAGTGAATCCTCACGGCCTTTTATAGCAACTTCACGGGCGGTGACGTAACCTTCTCCAAGTGTGAATAGGGGCGCATTAGGGTTTATTTAGATCATTAATCCACCGATTTTGCAGAGCTGACTCAGATTTGAGAGTCAAATCATCTTGGGGGCCGGTCCATAGGCAGTTGAGAGGCTGACCTATGCAATTAATGCTCTGTATTAGCAGATGCGCGGGTTTTTGTGCTGACAGTCGCGCGTTGATCGCGCATGCACTAGTAACACGTTTTTATCCCGCGCATGTGCGTGCGCATCAAGATGATGTAAAGCGCCCTTCAATTTTTGGTTACTTTGTATAGTTTTTTGCCCTTCTGGAGTGCTGTGAAATTAATTCAGTGCCATGAGTGACTTCATTGTTGTTTTGATGATGTGGAGTTCTTGTCGCCATGTGNGGGTAGAACAGCTGTGGAGCAAAAGGGTTAACAGAAACAAAACAAACTACAATCTAACATTAACTAACAACAAATAACACTGCGAAAATAAACAAAAACATCAAACATAAGACACAGGGGTCATCAATGGTTTCAGGCTTGGTATATTAATGAAACCAGAGCACGCTGAAGAAAGAGACCAGAGGTTCCTTCTCCCTCCAGCGGAAGGCTCTTCAGGGCCCTCAACATAATGCTTTCCTTACAAAATGAAATGAACTGCGCACAGCAGTGAAAGAACTCTGGGTGATGCAGTTGATGGTTTTGTTGTCAAAGGAGGAGCCTTGAACCATCTGAACAACATAACATTGCTTAGAATTCCTTGCCAAAATAGTGAATCCTCACGGCCTTTTATAGCAACTTCACGGGCGGTGACGTAACCTTCTCCAAGTGTGAATAGGGGCGCATTAGGGTTTATTTAGATCATTAATCCACCGATTTTGCAGAGCTGACTCAGATTTGAGAGTCAAATCATCTTGGGGGCCGGTCCATAGGCAGTTGAGAGGCTGACCTATGCAATTAATGCTCTGTATTAGCAGATGCGCGGGTTTTTGTGCTGACAGTCGCGCGTTGATCGCGCATGCACTAGTAACACGTTTTTATCCCGCGCATGTGCGTGCGCATCAAGATGATGTAAAGCGCCCTTCAATTTTTGGTTACTTTGTATAGTTTTTTGCCCTTCTGGAGTGCTGTGAAATTAATTCAGTGCCATGAGTGACTTCATTGTTGTTTTGATGATGTGGAGTTCTTGTCGCCATGTGCAGACGAAATTTCAGTGATAACACCTGTGTGTAGAACATTTCATTACAACCATAACAGTAATTGCTAAGGACTGTAACACTGCTCATCAAAATTTTAAAAGCGACTATACATTATCCAGGAATATACAACCACTAATAGTCAAGCAGGAGTGTAAGGATCATAGTGGAAAGAATTAGAGGGGAAGATCTTGGTAAAACCACGGAGGTATTAGATAAACATCATTTCAGTTGCGAGAGCTAAGCTATCGGTTTTATTCTCATAGTTCGCGCACTAAATTCAAATTTTTATTTGCTGTAATAACAACTTCCATTACTATAGAAGAATTAAACTGTCAATCCGTCACAGTAGTAATAAGATAAATTGAACTGCATCTAGCTAAATACAGAATACATCCATGTACAAATCAACATACAGATTTAAGCATAAGTTCCTAATAAATACTACTCTACCAAAACAAAATTCATACCATTGCCTTATCGACCGCCTCCTATGACGTCCGCGCGCTCCGTAACGCTCCCACTCGCCGACCATCGAGACCTCACCGGTACCTCCCAGCGAATCGCCATGGGTACTCTACTTCCCCCTTAGCCCCTCGAGCCACAAATGGGCCACACACTATCTAGATGGTAAGTCTAGCTTCCCAGCTCGCCTCGAAAGGCCGAGCTACCACTCCTATCCGAGATAGAAAATCCAAACTCTCCACAAGTAATCAGTCAAGTCACAAATCCGACAGCGTAACGTTATGCTAATAGCCCTCCTTCTTTCTTCCTTCCCTTCCCTTTCTTTTATAGATTTTTCGACCTTCAAATTTTCCCTAAATCCCCTTTTTAATTTAAGTTTTAATGAAATCATCTAAAATTTCTCCGTCGTACAAGTGTCATTCATCCCCCACTTTCCTCCAAAATTTATTTTCTTTAATTTAATAAAAGACTCATTTCCCTCACCCACCTAGAGTTATTCCAATTTTTACTCCTAGGTGTCCCTAGATTCCCTTACATGTTTTAAATACTTTCCCTAAAAAATATGTTGCTAATTTAGCTCAAATTAGAAGGTTCTTTATTGCAGATTCCCTACTATGTTTACCTCGCCTTTTTACCTAGGTTCCCTTTCTTTCCTTTGTTATGTTTCCTCCAATTCTTAGTTTCCTAATTTTTATTTTTCCCTTCTTTCCCCTTTTAATAAAGCCAACATGGCAGTTGTGCTATTTAATCTTTTCCCTTTTATTATTAATTTAATATCTTTTGTACTTTCCCAAGTTAAGAAGTAATTTCTTCTTTGCAATTTTTTTTTGTATCCACTAGTTTTAATTAAATTCTTACTCTTTTTATTTACCCCAACAATTTTTATGAGAATTAAACTATTACGTAAGTGGGTTTTAGTTTAAATTTTTGTTTTTATTTTAAGGGTCTTTTTCTTAAGGTTAGACTAATTTTTTACCCTAGAGAAGTTTTAGACTTAGGACTTAGATTCTGAACTGGGTGACATTTGGTTAGGGAAGTTGTTTAAGGATTTCTTAAGGCGTTAAATGTCTTAGGGAGATCTAGGTTTGTTCCTTCATCACCATCAACGCGACGTGCCCTTCAGGACGCACCACGTGCTCCAAGGGTGCCACTCGCCTTGTTTGTTTCTTTTGCGCGACGTGCCCTTCAGGATGCACCACGTTCTCCAAGGTTGCCACTCGCCAACTTGTTTCTTTTACACGACATGCCCTTCAGGATGAACCACGTTCTCCAAGGCTTCCACTCGCCAACTTGATTGATTGGTAGACATCAATAACCCCTGGAGTCAACACTCAGCCAGGTGAACTTGTGGGAGACT
>SNQJ01S0039230.1:82360-93006 GCA_010110895.2 Picea sitchensis
TAGGACCTCCAAGACACATAAGCAACGCTCAAGCCCAGGTTCCCATCGATTTTAACCATTTAAGGTCTCAGGGTTGGCGACTGTTCTGAGGAACATGGAGGTGTCTACATCCCGCCCGACACAAGCGAACCAAGAACATAAAAATTTACGACCCGGTACACACTAACTAACAAAGGACTACAATCCACAATTGTCTTAAGCCCATTCCAGCGCACGAATTCATATCAAAATTTGTCATCAAGGTACCCACTAAATAACTTTCAAGGACCTTATTATACCAATCGGATCTTGGCTGGTTTTAACATTAGCCAAATAATTAATCCTAATTTTAATCAATAATGGATCGTTAAAAATGATCATCAAAGCGAAATTTAACATTTAATTTACAATCACAAGATTCTACAATCAATTGCCTCATTCATTAATTAAAAATAAAGATGAATAGTTGTGATTTATTATTTAAGGCAACCATTAACATTTTATCTATAATTATAACTCCATAAATAATGCCACATTCTAAATCATTAACCCATTCAATGTAGAATTCACATTAACCTACATTCATTAATTATAAATAAAATGTAGAGTTTATGATTTATCATTTTATGCCACAATTCACATTTAATCTATAATTAATAATCCAAAGAATAACGCAACATTCCAACTCCCTTCACGCAGCTTATAAAATTTAACATTATCAAAGACTCAAGATATAACTTATAAATCAAGCCAGTAATTAATTGGCATGACGACCCAATGCTTAAAACTTCATCATTTCAATAATTTAAAACCCTTAAGGAAAGCTGTAGAAAAATTACATTACGGTTACACCATAAATGCGCCAGCCTGTAAAACTTAAGAGCAATGAATGATTACAGGAAAACTGTGTGACAGTGGAAACCTGTCACCCCATAGTCGGGGCACACAGAACTAAATCAACGTTGTCCACCTGACAGGCTTAGCACTATCCAGGGCTGGGAAGGGCGAAGGCTTGCAGTCAAGGGAAAAAGTTGGCTGACCAAAGGGAGGGTTAATGTTGAAGCAAAATAAGGAAATCGCTGCCAGGAGAGCAACTCAACTACCAGGACACCTTACCGACTTCCAGCGATGATTCGCTGTAAAAAAAAAACTTAAGTTGGGAAAGAAATAAACAGGGACTCAATAGAATCTCCACCTTGGAAAGGGTGCCATCGGTCACTAGAAGGCTAGAAGGGTCGACTGCACTCTGGAAAAATAAGGGGCACACCAAATCTACTACTAAACTACGCATAGGTCATCCCATGCATGCGCCGGCCTGTGCTGTCGGATAATATTTGTGGTTCCTGGTAACAACTGGAACTGTAAATGACGTCCTGTGATCGATGTAAAATTAGCTACAGGAAAAACATCATGAGTACCAATGCCAATAGATTAGCTAGATTAATCCTATCCTTTTCGACTTGGCTGAAGAAGAAATTAAAGGTAGGTTGGTTCCTTAGCACCAGCGCTCAACGGTAATAATTCCTTCTTATGGCTTGCACAAAGGAGAGCGCTCCACTTCCGGTGATCCATTTCTTTGCAAGTTTTAATTCATTGGGAAGCTAAGGGCTAGAAGCTTAAAGAATCCCTGCAAGTGCGATGGACTGCGGGAACTGTTGGAAGGGGATGAACGTAGTTGAATTCTGCACTGATCTAAAAACTTGATTCAACCATATGTGCTTTATTTTATGAAGCATCAAGTGTGGTTATCTTTGTGTACTTCAGCTCTCTATACAAAGGTTCCTACAATCCATTTTTTTCAATTTGAGGACATCTTAACCACTGGATTAGTAATGCTCAAACAAAAACTACGTCAACCTATAAATCGCGTCTTTAGGTAAATAATAAGTTGTGCGCCCCTCACGCTCATCCTTCAGGTGAGCCCTTTTCTCTTCTCCCAATAAAATATCCCTTACTAGACATACAACTAACCCTCCTCTTGCTTAAGGAATAGAAGGAATATGCGACACATCTTATGCCCTTTACCATTACCTTGTTATTCTTAACATGTAGGTTTTCACTACCCGTTGTAGACATAAATTCTTCCTTAGATTAACAACAAGTTTTGTTGTCAGGTATAGTAAAACACCCGGTGGAAAGCCAAACGAAAATACAAAAGGTACGTATGCCATACATATACTCTTATAGTCGCTGAGAATGGAACTCAAGACCCGTTGCACCGAAAGTAGGAAGCAAACTACTGGACCCAATGCCCACTACATCATCCATGTGTATATGGATCCCTGTGGGGCGCAAGACATGGAATCGTCATAGTAGCTGAGCATAGGGAGCAGAGTTCTCCCAGGTTCGATTGAGGCTTAAAAAAAATCCAGATACCAGGTAGACCTCGTGCCAAAAGATTCAAGGCCCAAGGGTTGTGCGCCTTCTTCGATTGACATGTCCAAAGAAAAGGGGAAGGGATGGAACGAGTCAGAAGGTTAAGGATGCAAGGTGTAAGGAACATTTCTCCCCCTTTTTGGAAAAATAGAGGTAACAAAATTATCTATTACAGCGCGAATCACCAGGATAACGGATCCCTGTGTGTAGAACATTTCATTACAACCATAACAGTAATTGCTAAGGACTGTAACACTGCTCATCAAAATTTTAAAAGAGACTATACATTATCCGGGAATATACAACCACTAATAGTAAACCATGAGTGTAAGGATCACAGTGGAAAGCATTAGAGGGGAATATCTTTGTAAAACCATGGAGGTATTAGATAAACACCGTTTCAATTGCAAGAGCTAAGCTATCGTTTTTATTCTCATAGTTCACGCAGTAAATTCAAATTTTATTTGCTGTAATAACCACTTCCATTACTATAGCAGAATTAAATTGTCAATCTGTCACAGTAGTAATAAGATAAATTGAACGACATCTAGCTAAATAAAGAATACATCCATGTAAAAATCAACATACAGATTTAAGCATAAGTTCCTAATGCATACTACTCTACCAAAACACAATTCATACTGTTTCCTTATCGCCCGCCTCGTATGACGTCTGCGTGCTCCATGCCGCTCCCGCTCGCCAACCATCGAGACCTCACCGGTACCTCCCAGCCAATCACTAGGGGTAATATGCTTCCCCCTTAGCCCCTGAGTCGCAAAGGGTCCACACACTATCCATATGGTATGTCTAGCTTCCCAGCTCGCCTCGCAAGGTCGATCTACCACTCCTATCCAAGCTAGAAAATCCCAACTCTCCACAAGTAATCAGTCAAGTCACATATCCGGCAGCGTAACATTACGCTAACATCCCCCCTCCTTTCTTCCTTCCCTTCCCTTTCTTTTAGAGAGTTTTAGACCTTAAAATTTTCCCTAAATCCCCTTTTTAATTTAATTTTTAATGAAATCATCTAAAATTTCTCTGTCGTACAAGTGTCATTCATCCCCCACTTTCCTCCAAAATTTATTTTCTTTATTTTAATAAAAGACTCATTTCCCTCACCCACCTAGAGTTACTCCTATTTTTACTCCTAGGTGTCCCTAGATTCCCTTACATGTTTTAAATACTTTCCCTTAAAAAGATGTTGCTAATTTAGCTCAAATTAGAAGGTTCTTTATTGCAGATTCCCTACTATGTTTACCTCGCCTTTTTACCATATGTTCCCTTTCTTTCCTTTGTTATGTTTCCTCCAATTCTTAGTTTCCTAATTTTTATTTTTCCCTTCTTTCCCCTTTTAATAAAGCCAAAATGGCAGTTGTGCTATTTAATATTTTCCCTTTTCTTATTAATTTAATATCTTTTGTACTTTCCCAAGTTAAGAATTAATTTCTTCTTTGCAAATTTTTTTTGTATCCACTAGTTTTAATTAAATTCTTACTCTCTTTATTTACCCCAAGAATTTTTATGAGGAATCAACTATTACGTAAGTGGGTTTTAGTTTAAATTTTTATTTTTATTTTAAGGGTCTTTTTTTTAAGGTTAGACTAAATTTTTACCGTAGAGAAGTTTTAGACTTAGGACTTAGATTTTGAAATGGGCGTCATTTGGTTAGGGAAGTTGTTTAAGGATTTCTTAAGGCATTAAATGTCTTAGGTCCATCTAGGTTTGTTCCTTCATCACCATCAACGCGACGTGCCGAATATATTTTGGCTAAAATTGAAAAAATATATTCCCAAAAACCTTCATTTAGGCCCTCAAAATGGACCCGGAAGTTAAAAAATGCTAAAAATAGTAAATTACCAAAATTGTCAGAAATTGTTTTTGAGACAGTTGGAAAAGGTGGGTGGCCACCGATATCCACCTGGATCATATGTGCTCATTTGTAAGAATATGATGTTTACAATGAGTGATCCAGGTGGATATCGATGGCCACCCACCTTTTCCAGCTGGCTCAAAACAACTTTCTAGCAATTTTGATAATTTACTATTTTTCACAGTTTTTTAGTTTTTGAACTTCCGGAGCCGTTTTGAAGCCATAACGATGTTTTTTGGGGTATGTTGTGGTCGAAAAATCTCATCATGAAATTTTTTTCAAGTTTTGTATTCCTCGGATATATCTTTCCAATGGGCTATCATACGCCTAAAACGGAGATCGTATGCAAAAGTTACGACCCCAGGAAGTTGATGTGGTGACTTACCCAAATGGGGCCCACATGACTTTTGGCGTTTATTCTCCTAGGGTTAGGTTTTTGGATGTTTAAGGTTTTTGAAACTCCTGTTTATTCTAAAAAGGCCTTGAGAGCCTCATTGTAATCATCTTCTTGCGAATGAGTGCAGTCATCACATCTCTTCTCAGAGATAAGCCGCCACCATTCTAACAAGCTTGTTTTTCGCTGCATTTTACAGTTTCAGCTTATTTCCTTATGGAATAGAAAACTAGTTTTATTGTATCTCTGTTATTCTGTGTTAAGCATTTGCTAATAATCTGTAGTCATTTCATTCTGCTCATAAAATATGGATTAGTGGTATCCGAGTGGTCTTCTCCTTGTCGTCTTAATGCATGTCCCCAATGAGCTCAGAGTACAAAGATTTGGGTCTCGAGCTTGTTTCTCTTGAGGAAAAAATCTCTTGCACACCCAAGTGACCTTCCATGGAAGGATAAAATAAATATGAAAGGACAGGATATCCTTTCAAACTGTTGATTGAGGAAGCCCTCACACAATAGAGGAATGAGATGATGGATAATTTTGCGCAAATCCTTTGGAGACTACCAACAGGCAATGCATCTTCTTCGAGCGGAGGCACCACCCCCTTCAAGGTACAAATAAACTTCGATATTCCTATATTTGAAGGTCAGATAGATGCAGATGTTGTAGACAAGTGGTTGAATCTACTAGAAGGGTATTTCTCTGACCATAACTTTTCGAATAGAGTAAAGATTACTTTTGCGCTCCTCAAAGTTGTTCCCCATGTCAAAGATTGGTGGGAAACTTTCTGTGAGCAAAAGGAAAAAGAGGAACCTTCATTATTTATAGTCACGACCACTTGGGAATCCTTCAGGGATTCTATTAAGGAACAATACTACCCTTTCGGAAGTTATGACGACTTGTATACCAAATGGACCACACTGCACCAAGAAAGAGACCAAGTAGTACCAGATTTCACAAATATCTTCCATGCCTTATGCACTAATTTGGGTATCAAAGATTCATAGAGACATCTGGTGCTCAAATATCACGGTGCTCTACATAGATACATCTAAACCTAAATGGAATTTCTGGACATCTCATCCTTGGGCGCGGCCTATCGATATGTCGTCAAAATCGAGCAGAAGCTCAAACAAAAGACGCGACAATTTGGGTCGGGGAACCCCTCACAACAAAAGCCACAAAAGGGTGGCCCCAACCCACAAAACAAAGGACAAATAAAATATGCACAGTATCCGGACAACCATTTCAAGCTGCAAGCAAAGAAGGACACCAGAAAGACAAAGAAAGATATCGAGAAGTTGTGCAACTTCCATAAGAGTCCTTGGCATAACACTGCTGACTGTCGCTCAAAGCAGATGCTGGTGGCTGAAGTGAAAGCCTTTGAATCATATGCGGGTTCTGACTCTGAGTCAGAACCAGAAAGGGGAAGACGAATCATTGATGTGGAACCTAGTGCCACCATTGCTACCACCAAGCTCCAACATGGTGAACCAGATGAGCCAGAAGAAGGAGAGTGCCTCTTCCATTCCCAAATGTGGGTAAATAGCACCCCACTGCACTTCATTGTTGATAGTGGTAGCCAGAAGAACCTCATCTCAGCAGAGGTCATTAAGCAGCTAGCCCTGCCGACAATGCCACACCCACAACCCTACACCATTGGATGGCTCCACCAAGGAAGCGATCTCCACGTCAACCAACAATGTCGACTGTTGTACGACATCAAGCCCTTCAAAGATGAGGTATTGTGTGAAGTTTCTCCTCTCAAATTTTGTGATGTTCTTTTGGGACAACCTTATTTATGGAAACGTCATGTTGTATATGAGTCTAGGCCTCGTAGTGTTATTATTACTTTGAACATGAAATTGTACAGGATACCTGAGGCTGTCCCACCTAGTGCTATTTCCTTGATCTCTGCTAAGCAATGCAAGAAGGTCTTCTCTCATATGGGGAAGTTTGTCTTCTTCTTGATCCGCTCTCAGAATGAGAGAAAAATCATAGCCACATCCAGGGTCCCTGCGGCCGACCTCTCCACACAGCAGAAGCAAGTAGATAAGGTCGTGGAAGAATACTCGGATATCTTCTCCTCGCTTACCGGGGTACCTCTGCACTGCCAGGTCAAGCACCCCATCGATATGACCCCCAGCGCACCGCTTCCCAATGGGACAGTCTATCATCACTCTATGTTGGAGAATGAGGAGATCAAGTGATAGATCCAATAATTGCTCCACAAGGGGCACATTCATCCTAACTCATCACCTTGCGGGAGCCAAATCGTGCTGGTACAAAAGAAAGATGGAACCTGATGAATTTGCATTAATTATCGGGCTCTGAATAAAATCACAGTCAAAAACCGATACCTGATTCCCCGAATCAATGACCTCCTTGATCAACTCATGGGGGCCAAATACTTCAGTAAGATTGATCTGAAGTTTGGCTACCACTAGGTCCCGATAGAACAAACAGATGTATGGAATACCGCCTTCAAGTCAAAGGAATGCGTTTTTGAATGGTTGGTCATACCCTTTGGTCTGACAAACGCTCTAGCCACTTTCATGAGGATGATGGATGATATCCTATGACCATTCACCAATACTTTTGTAGTGGTGTATCTTGATGACATTCTCATTTACAGCAAGACTTGGGTCGAGCACTTGCAGCATATTCAGCAGGTTCTGCACACACTGCGAAAGCACAAGCTATATGCCAACTTGGAAAAATGCTCCTTCGGCATGGAGAGAGTCCATTACCTAGGCTACATTATTGATCAAAATGGCGTACATGTGGATCCAACCAAGATACAAGTCATCCGTGACTGGCCAGCCCGAACCACACTCACTCAGCTTCATAGCTTCTTGGGCCTTGCTAATTTCTACCGCAGGTTTTTGTTGGGATTCTCGCGTATTGCATGGGCCCTCAGCCAAATAACCAGGGGTGGTGGTAAGGTGAAATTTGCATGGGGCTAGCCCCAACAAAATGTGTTTGATGATTTGAAGCAACACTTGTGCTTAGCTCCAGTACTTTCACTACCAGACCTGTAGCAGCCCTTTGAGATTGAGACTAATTCTTCAGACTATGTTGTGGGTATTGTTCTCATGCAGCACGGCCACCCCATGGACTATCATAGTGCGACACTATCATATGTTTTATGTAAGTACCCTACTTACGACAAAGAAATGTACTCCATTGTGCAAGCCTACCGCCAGTGGAGACATTACAATCTTGGGAGGGAGATAGTCATCCACACTGATCATAAGCCACTGCAGTTCATGCAGACACAAGGAAAATTGCAAAATGAACGCCATCAAAAGTGGTCCACATACTTGCAACAATTCCACCTCAACATCAAGTATAAAACAGGAAGCACCAACCGTGTCACTGATTGCCTCAGCAGACCACCATTTGTGACACTCACCACAGTGCTATACTCCTACGACCATGAGACCTCTAGATGGCCCCAACTCTATGAGACAAACCCAAACTTTTCCACCACCTACCAAATGTCTGGTGCAAAGGCAGATGTCAATAATTTCCATCTTTACGATGGGTTGTTGTGTCGTATGGGCCATATATGTGTTCCCTCAAGTGAGCGAGCAAAGTTGATCTAGGAAGCCCACCATAGCCGAGTGGTACGACACTTCGGTGTTGAAAAGACAGCGGCGATGCTACAAAAACATTTCTACTGGCCGAAACTTTGACAGGAGGTCAACAAGTATATCAGGTCTTGCACTGCTTGCGCTATTTCCAAACCAACCACTAAGAAACAAGGCCTTTACACCCATTTTCCTACTCCTGACAGACCATGGGAATCCATCTCAATGGACTATGTGTCGGGCCTCCGATCCACCAAGTGGGGAAATGACTGTGTTTTTGTGGTTGTCGATTGCTTTTCTAAGATGGCGATTATGGTTGCTTGCAAGAAGAGCATCATAGCTGAAGCCACTGCCAAGCTCTTCTTTGAACGAGTCTGGGTACATTTTGGAATCCCACAAACCATTTTCTCAGATCGGGACAGTCGATTTCTCAACACATTCTGGTCGAGCCTCTGCTCACTGCTGGACACCAAGCTCACCAAATCCACGGCCTTCCACCCCCAGACAGATGGCCAAAACGAGGTCATAAATTGAATGATCGTGCATATCATGTTCATGTATAATTCCAAGCATCCTCACACATGGGATGAGAGTCTTCCCTATGTCCAACATAGCTACAATCGAGCCCTGCATAGCTCAATCGGCCACAACCCCTTTCAAGTGGGGTTGGGATTCCAACCATTGGGTCCCATATATGTTGCACTTCCCCTTGCAGTCACCTCGACCGACTCCTTTCCTACTCCAACTGAGGTTGAAAAAGCCACCTGATTCATTGAGAGGATCCAACACATCCACCAACAGGTTCAGGATATCCTACAAAAGTCTAATGAGAGTACACGCATCGCCATGATCAACATCAGGTTTCACATAAGTTTCAGGTGGGCGACAAAGTTTAGTTTCACTTGCAGAAAGAACGCCTTACAATACCCCATCGAAAGCTTCACCCACTCTGATATGGGCCGTACACCATCACTAAGGCTATGGGGGGTAATGCTTTTGCACTCAACATTCCTCCTTTCCTTGGCCTGCACCCAGTGTTCAATGTGGACCTCCTTCGACCTTATTTCCCACCATTATTGGACACCTCAGATGTAGCAAAACAATTGACACCAATAGAGCTCAACCCCGACTTCATACAACAGGCATCCAGTGATCAGATTGTGGACACACAAATCAAGGGCACTAGACAAAAAAGGATCCATCTTTATCAATTCGTCAAAGTAGGGTAGCTCTTGCACCAAGGCAAGTGGCTCACCCGAGGCCAAATTCAACAGAAATTTCCTCAACTGATGGGGGAAATCAATGCAATGGAGACCATTTCTTCCTAAGGATGGAGGATTGATCCATGTGGATATCAGTGGCCACCCACCTTTTCTAGCTGGCTCAAAATAACTTTCTAGCAATTTTGATAATTTACTCTTTTTAGCCATTTTTAGGGTCCTGAACTTCCGGATCCATTACAACCCCGAGAAGTTGATGTATTGACTTACCTAAACGGGGCCCTCATGACTTTTGGCGCTTCATCTCCTAGGGTTAGGTTTTTGGATGTTTAGGGTTTTTCAAACTCTTGTTTATTGTAAAAAGGCCTTGAGAGCCTCATTGTAATCATCTTCTTGTGAATGAGCGCAGCCGTCACATATCTTCTTAGAGATAAGCCACCACCATTCCAACAATCTTGTTTTCCGCTGCATTTTACAGTTTCAACTTATTTCCTTATTGAATAGAAAACCAGTTTTACTGTATCTCTGTTATTTTGTGTTAAGCATTTGGTAATAATCTATAGTCATTTCGTTTTGCTCATAAAATCCGGATCAATAAGGCTCCGAAGGAATTTTTAACATAAATAAAATCCAAAATTCTGACCCGGGAAGATGAAAATCCAATAGGTCTGTGGACCCCATTTTGGGTGGTTTGGTGTATCAACGTTTTGGGGGCATAACTTTGTCATGTGATCTCCATTTGGGGTGCACGATAGCTCACTGGAAAAGTATTGACGAGGAGCTTCATTTCATAGGATCAATAACTCCTTCATTGTTCATTGAGGTGTTCGATTGCGAAAAATCATCATTTAGGCCTTTAAAATGGCCCCAGAAGTTTAGGACCCAAAAAACTATTAAAAATAGTGAATTGCCAAGGAACGTTTTTGAGCCATTTGGAATTGGAGGGTGGACATCGATATCCACCTGGATCAATCCTCCCTCCTTAGGAAGATATGGAATCCGTTGCATTATGTTCTCGAGGAAGAGGGGGAAGCACTTGTTGAATCTAAACCTTTGTGAGTTTCTTGCCTTGCTGGAGAAGTTGCGTTGCTTGGATTATGGAAGGTTGTTAAGAGCCTGATGTTGTGATGTTTTGAATTTTTAACCATTTTGGCTACATGATATGACTGTGTGCATAAGGAATCTTTGCGCTTTACTACAATCTTGTCGACCTG
>SNQJ01S0039230.1:99447-123007 GCA_010110895.2 Picea sitchensis
TACAGGGAAAAACTCATTATGCATGTTATTATAATGTCATAGGTATGGTGAGAATTTCTATCATTCTATGTTCTGAGAGAGAAGGGATGGCTTCATCAAATAAAGAAAATTGTATTTCTGAGACATCAAAAAATTATTCGCATACCTCTTCTGTTGGGACTAGGAAATGCCATAGTAATGTTTGTAATGCAAATGAGGTGTCATATTTTTCATCTAGTCATAATTTTGATCATGGTGCAAGAAATTTTATTCAACATGTTCCTCATGAAAATCCTAAATCAGAGGACTTTGAAGGCACTGATGTTGAAGAGGAGGAATATGATGGTGATAAATCTAGTCAACAATTTAATAGTAATGAAAAGAATCAAAATGTAGGTCAAAGTGGAGACTATGATCAACATTTAAATGATTGGGATCAGATTTTTCCTTCAAGTGAAGAGTTTGAACATACCGATGAAGATTTCCAAGGCACCAATGAAAATGATGGAGAAATTCCCTCAAGTGGAAATTTTAAAAGCAGTGAAGATGATTATGACAATGGTGGACCAAATTTCCCAAGTGGAGAATATAAATACAACAATGTTGGGGATTATAAATTTCCTCCTAGTGAGGATTTTGAAGGTATTAATGAATATTTTCCTCCAAGTGAGTATTTCCAAGGCACAAAAGAGGATGGAGAAGAATTTCCATCAAGTGGTGACTTTAAAAGCAATGATGACGATTGTGACAATGATGGACAATCTTTATCGAATGAGGAGTTTAAAAGAAACAATGTTGGTGCTGATGATATCCCTCAAAGTGAGGATTTTGAGGGTATCAAAGAGGATAATAAAGATTTTCCTCCAAGTGAGGATATTGAAGTTAGTAATGAGGATGAGGATGATGAAGAATATCTTTCAAGTGGCAATTTTCAAAGTAGCAAAGATGATTACGCCATTGGTGGTCACTCTTTCCTGAGTGATAAATTAAAAAGAAACAATGTTGATGTTGATTTTCCTCCAAGTGAGGATTTTCAAGACATTGATGAAGGTTTTCAAGGAACTAAGCAAGATGGTAGAAATTTTCACTCAAGTGGGGATTTTGAAAGCAATGAAGATGATTATGTCAATAGTGGACATAATGTTGATGATTATTTTTCTCAAAATGATTATGTTGATGTTCTCAAACACTCAGTTGCAACAAATGAAGGTGATCGACATTATCTAGTTCAGTCTCCTGACAATGTTTTGCTTGATACTCCTTGTGGTGATAAGGAAAAACGTTCTAGTGATGATGATGAAATACTGGATACATTGCAAAGAAACATTGTGTCTAGGACCAATATTAGACCTTTTTATATCGATCCAAAGCATGCTAGTTATAAAAGGTATAGGAAAGCATTTCTCACTAAATCAATTTCCATAAAAGAATTGATTTCAAGTGAATGTTGTCAAAAGAATTGTTTGAAAATAATGGACTACATGTATGCCTTGAATAAAAGGAATAAATATTTGGCAATGAATAGGAGCATGTAAAATTCATATTTGGCGGGGTGCATGATATCCACCAATACAATATATGATTATTGCATTGGGAATATTTTACTTTGCAGAAAGTCTTTCAAAAAAATTCACTCAATTGGTAATATTCGTCTATCAAGAATCTAGACAAGGTTGGAAAAAGATCCATCATTTTATTCAAAGGTACATTATGGACGAGAGAGTGGGCCATTCACAAACACTGCATTGTCATGGATGTGTGATTTATTTTACAAACATGGAGTGTGTATGCCTGATAGAGACACAATACATATTCCAGATAATTTTTCAAGGAGGGAATTCTACAACTTGTACAAAGGGTATGCGAAATATGTTGAAGGAAAGGATAATTTTATTACATATGCATATTTTACAAGAATATGGAAGAAACAATTCATAAATGTATGTATTCCTAAGAAGTCAAGGATGGGGATTTGTTGTATGTGTGCTACTATTAAATCAAGAAGAGATAAATCTGAAGGGGCCGAAAGATGTATGTATTTACTATTTTTTTTTTTAAATTGAATAGTTATCAACTATGAAAACATACGATCAATATTTCCATTTTATGTCATGTGTAGATTCCATAATCAAATCACTTCAAGAACATCGAAATCAACAATCAATTGAAAGACAAAAGTTGTACTAACATCGGAAGAAGTGTTATGATGTTCCAAACAAATATTTAGGTATGATAATCGATGGCATGGACCAAAAGAAAACACTTCTACCACATTTTGTCCCTACACCCAAAAATATACAGGAAGAGAATTTCATTCAGTTTCACTTGGTTGGTTGTATGGTTTTCAATGGAAAAATGTGTCCAAGAGTTTACTTCATAGCTCCAAATATTCACAATGATGCAAATCTGACCATCACCATAATTCATCATGTTCTCACTCACTGGTCTGGAAATATTCCTCAAGTTCTCTATTTACAGTTGGACAACAGTCGTGAAAATAAAAATCAATTTGTGTTTGGATATCTAAACATGCTTGTTGAAATGTGAAGCTTTCAAAAGGTGAAAGTTGGTTTCCTTATTGTTGGACACACTCATGATCATATTGATCAAATGTTCAGTCATTTTTCCATAACATTGAAGAGGAAAAATGTTGGAAGTCTACCATCATTGATTGAATGTATCAAGAAAGCATACATTCCAGAGCTTTCTTTTCATATATTAGAAGAAACTTTTGACATGGGAATATTTATTCAAGGATCACATCGTGAAGAAAAATGTATTGACCAACTTAATGACATTAGCTTCCAACATCAATTTTGTTTGAAAAAAATTGATGGGAAAACACTTATATGTGGAAAGAAGTATTCAACTACTATAGAACGGAGTCCTTCATCAGGTTTACCATTTTTGAAGTTCATTCCAGATCATCCAATCTTTGCATCAAAATTATTATTTTTACAATCAGTTGCTGAAATCCATAATGCACGAAGGCATAATACAGATGTAGATTATTCAGAATGTGTGGAAGAAATTAAAAATTCCATTAAGGATACATATGAGTAATTTGATGTTGTTGATTCTGTTTGGTGGGAGTCTTTTTTCAATAGTCAAAGTGGCATAATTTCAAGCTCAACAAATGAAGATACAATGTTGAGGACTCCATTTCATTGGCCACAAAATATGCCAAAAGAATATGAAGAAACAAACATTGTTGAAGTTTAAGAATCTCAAGGTGCTATTGAGATTACACAAGCAGAGGAAAGATAAATGTATATTGGTTCGCGAAGGTCACGTGCACAACGTGAAGCAATGAAAGACCTTTACAGGGGTTCAGTACAAGATATTAAGGAGGGTAGCATGATTGCAGTTTTAGCGACTGAGGATCCACATGGTTATCCATTCTAGATAGGAAAGGTTATAAAGATTGAGAAAGAAAATGTTGATGTTGTTGCAATTGAAGTGCATTGGTATGCAACAAGTACACACCAATTCAATGGCGTGTACAAGCTAGATATGGTGGTTGAGAAACATGTCAATAGAAAGAGAAAAAGAAAGGGTCAAAATAAAACTCGTCGTCGCACTAACCTCTTAAAATTAGACGATGTTGACATACTTGTTTATGAATTCAATTTGACAAAGAGAGGAACTCTTCTCTCCAAAACAACAAATATTATCAAGAGGTTGCTTCCACCATAAATAAATGCAAGATGGGAGTCTGTTGAACCTAGTCGTAGATCTAAAAGGCATTTGACATATGAAATGTTGGGCATGCATGTAGACTCAGATGGTGCATTCATCAACAATAGAGAAGTGTATGGATCATATACATCTTCATCCAAACATTCGTAGGAAGACAATTTAGACTCTGATGGTATTTCAAAAACCATGAGTCAATCTAAATAAGTGTATGGAACATTTTAAGAATTTTTTATCCATATGATGTTTGTATGGTAACTAAAAAAGAGCATTGAACTTACATATGATCTTACATGAAGTTATGAATCTTTTGTTATGTTTTATGAATGATATTTTTTTCTCATTATGGATAATATAATAAAATTTCTTATCTCAGATGTTTTGAATATGGTCAATATAACAATACTTTTAAGAAACTATTTATGTTTCATTCAATGTAACTTGTATTTACCTTTTTATTGTTAAAAGGAAAAAATTATTAAAAAGTGACGTTGAATTTTTAAAGTATATTATGATATTTTCATGGCATTATGTATTACCTTGTGCTCTGCATGATGATAACATTTAAAAATTAAACATTTAAGGGTTGTTTTTATGATTTTTTTTACAGTAATGATGAGTTCTTTTACCACATTATAAAAATTGGTGATTTTAATACCCCAATTTTAGAATGGGTGCTATCGGTAGCAGTAATTTTGAATTCGATGGTTGAATTTGAGGTTTTGGTTTTAATGGTACCAAGTGATAAAAATCTGATTTCAAATTCTCTCAAAATTTAACGTTTTGAAAAGAAAAAAAAAATTCAAAAACATCTTCTTCTTTTTTAAGTGTTGATTTTAAGGTTTTTCTAAGCTAGTGTCTAAGTTTTGAAGGTCATGTTTGAACAATGTTGTAATTTTGACCCCGTTTTAAAAAATGGTTCTACCGGTAGCACCACTTTTTGATTTGGGGTTGATTTTGATGTTTTTTATGCAAAAATATGGGTTTTTTGGGCCTGAGTTCTCGTTTTGAGGTCACATTTCTCATTAAGTTGGTAACTATGATTAAAATGAAATGGAGTCCCCTTCACCCACATATGTGAATGGAAAAGGCACTCCCTCTCCTCACGATCCTCTGGTTCTTTTAGTTGGATTGTTGCAGTTGCGACAGTGGCAGTGGGTTTTGCATCAATTATGTCTCATTTTATTAGTGTCTGAATCAGAGTCCAAGTCAGGACTCAAATCTGTTTCTTTGAACTCGGCCACCAATGATTTTTTCGAGTGACATTCATCGGTGTTGTGCCAAGGGAGTTTGTGGAAGTTGCACCACTTCCCAGTGTCCTTATTCATATTCTTGCTACCCTTACTTTCATGTGGCTTGGACTGATTTTCTTGAGGTTGACTGCTCTATGAGTTAGGAATGCCTTTACCATTCTTTGGGTGTTTCATATTTGCGGACCCAAATTCCCGCTTGTTTTGTTCTTAAATTTTTGCTCGATTTTGACAACATATCAATAAGCAGCTCCCAATGATGAGATTTCCAGAAACTCCATTTCAGTTTGGATGTATCTGTATAAATCACCACAGTATTTCAGAACTAGATGCCGCTCAAAGTATTTGATACCCATCTTGGTGTGCAAGGTATGGAAGGTATTTTTGAACTCTGGCACTATTTGGTCCTGCTTTTGATGCATCTTGGTCCATCTCATGTACTGATCAACATAATTTCCCACAAGGTAATATTGTTCCTTGAACACATCCATAAAAGCAATCCCAAGTGGGATCGACCCCAAACATTCCAGACTCCTATGTGAACATTTTCTCCCAATACTTTTTCCACCAATGTTTGACATGAGGGAGAGCCTTCAGGAGCACAAAGGTGATCTTTTCTCTATCAGAAAAATTGTGAACAGAGAAATAACCTTTTAGCAAATTTAACCGTTTTTCCAAAGTATCTGCATCGATTTGACCTTCAAATACAAGAATATAAAAATTAACTTGTACCTTGAAAGGGCTAGCATCGCCAAAGCGAATATTGGACGAAGACACACATGTTATTGTCGCAAATCATTGAAGGATTTGAGAAAAATTCTCCAACATCTCATTCCTCTATTGCACGAGGGATTCTGCTAGAAACAACTTGACAGGATCTTCTTCTCATGTGTCTCTCTTTTCTTCAGCCATGGGAGGCCACTTGGTATGAAGAGATTGGTTTTCCTCAAGGAAAAATAGCTTCAGACCCAACTCTTTGTACCCTAACCTCGTCGGGGACATGCGTTAAGAAATGACAATGAGAAACCTGCTCTGATACCACTGATCTAGATTATATTTTAGAAATAAATGAAGGCAGAGATATAACAATTATATATATAGATATATTTTGAGATACACATAAATATTTCAATAAACACGTAGATATAGTACTGCACAATTTTGATTAATGAGAGAATGTATAGAAACTTGATGCAGGAGCATCTCCCACGACAAGCGAGACAACATGGAAGACAATGAACAACTGGACAAGGCTAGCCGAAACTTTTGGAATTTTCATTCAAGATGATGCGCCAATGTGTAAATGATGCATTTATGAAAAGCGCCTTTTGTATATTGTATTGGAATTTGAGAGATACGCTCTTGTCCTTAGTATATAGGAGGCATTTATTAGATTTAATGCTGGTAGATAGGATGTTTAAGTCTATATTTGATAGTTTAGAGTCCAAGAGGGAAAATGGATATAGACACCCTCATTGTGCATTGTAATATTATCAAGCATTCAGGAGAAGAGCAAGCAGAGAATATTGTGTGAAGAACACCCATGTACAGGAATTTGAATTAATAGAAGGAAGCTTTGATTCAAACTCATGGTTGGTGTTGTTTTCTCTATGTGTTGATGTTATGCTCATGAATGTTTGCTTTCTGGTTATGCATTTGCTTTGTATATGCTGTGCATGTGATTTCATGTTTCAAACTGAAGTCTGAAAGGGAGAGAGAATGAGCTTCAATTGTTTCTCTATCTGAGCCAGGAGATTCTTGCAAGGTGTGCAGTTGAATTCATCTGCAAGGAGTGCATTGATGAAGGCTCAGTAGTTTAACTTTTGTTCTCATTCACCCAGAAGTGGAAGTGAGTTGTTGAAGCCGTGCAAGGAGTGCGCAGGCTGAGGAAGAAGTCTCAGTTGTGAATCTGAGCAAAGGAAGTCAAAGACTGCTGTTGCAGGAGTTGCACAGAGTCGAAGAAGTTCGAACACTGAAAGTACTTACAGGGTTGCCGCAAGGAGTGCGTACAAGTTCCTCTAAAGGAATCGGAGTGGAAAAGCTCAGGAGGAGAAAGGCCTTAGAAATTATTGAGAGGCTACACAGAAGGTCTGAGCCAAGAAATCATCAAGGAGGAGGAATCGACGGTCAGGATTCGTCGAGGAAACCTGTGAAATCCCGTCAGCCATTAGATCTCGAAGGGATGCGCACGGTTTAAGCCTTAGCGTGCAGGGAAGGATCCAGGGGCTCATCAGGATTCGACTCATCGTGGAATCGGAGTTTCCAGAGGAGTAGAAATATCGTAGGAAGGAATCACGATCCGCGATTTCCCGAGAGGATCATAGTCGTTGATCTCGGCAGGGACGCATGTCAAGGAGCCAGGGGGTCATCGGGGTTCAGCCCATCGGAGATTCAGGGTTTCCCATGACAAGGAACTTGTACAGGTTGAAATCGCGATTTAGAAATACCCGATAGAGCACGTGCATCGGGGTTCGGCATTTCAGGATTCTCAGTGACGAGAAAACCGCAGTAAGAGGAGTTGTGAAATCCCAAAACGTGATGGTCCCACAGCCATAGCGTTAAGCGAAGGACAGGTGTCATCGCAGGTCGGAGTTCGGTACTTGGAAGGGTCCGTGGACGAGTGCATTCGAAATCGCAAAGTCCCGAAATGCGATTTCTCGGTCACCACTGGAGTGTGGGCCACAGGCATCAGAGAAGAGGACAGGTGGCATCGGAGATCGGATTATCAGAGATCCTGAGGACATAAGTGTTACGCTCAGTTTTGCGAAATCCAAAACTCCGATAGGAGGAAAGGACCATGGTCTGGGGGACCAACAGGTCACATGTGAAAAGAGTTAGCCGGAGGGTTAAAGGGTGCAGTGGTACCATCGAAGATCGGGAGTCGGGGATTCGTGAGAGCAGTGACTCACGACAGTGTGAGTACCGATTTCCCTATGGGGTAATTCCCGATAAGAAGCAGGAAGCCGTGGGCGAATAGTCATCGGGGTTCAGGGATTTACAAGACATGATTCTGTGAGATCAAGACTCGCGATCACGTGAAGTCCGATTTCCCGATAGCACAAGGGAAGATCATAAAGAGCATTCCGTGGGTGTGAAAACCTCCCGATAAGGGGGTTTTGGAGAGCATTCTAGCTCTTTGGTCCAGTGAAGGAGAAGGTCCTGGTGGGAGCAGACGTGCCTCGGGTGTGCAGTCTGCATCAGAGTGGTATCAGAGTGAGAAAATCTCTTTTCTTTCTATAGCAGAGAAGAAAGGAAAATTTCACCATGCCGCCGAGGAGAGAAAGAAAATCACCCGATCCAGAGGATAGGGGAAGCCAGAGAGGCAGAGGGATACAAGCACATAATCTAGAGATGGAAAGGTAGATACGTGATCTCCGATCTCGATTAGAAAATATGGAAGCAGCACAGAGATGCACATCCAATGCTGGAGATCTGAGTGACTCCGAAGGCGAAGTTGAAGCTGAACCACAAGGAGAAGTTGCAGCCGAAGATGAAACCAATGAGCAATTGATTAAAGCTATCGCCTGGATGAGTTCAAAGACGAAGGTGGACATTCCAGCTTATGAAGGGAGTCTGGATGAAGAAGATATTCTAGATTGGATATGAGCTCTTGACACCTACTTCGATTATGAGGATATCGAAGAAGATAAAAAGGTTAGACATGCTTTCACCTGACTGAAGGGACACGCAACATTATGGTGGGACGAGCTTCAAGCAGATAGACGTTGCAAAGGCAAGCAGAAGATCAAAAGCAGGGATCGAATGATTGTGAAGATGAAGGAAAAATTCATCCCAAGGGATTATCAAATCACACTGTTTAGGAGGATGCAGAACTTGAGAGAGAAGTTGATGACAGTGAAAGAATACACTGAGGAATTCTATCGACTGAACATCAGAGCAGGTCATCAATGATGAGAAGGTTTCCAGATATCTGAATGGTATGAGATACGACATTCAAGATGAATTAAGCATGGTTACCATCAGGACGGTGGAGGATGCTTATCAGATGGCTCTGAAAGTTGAAGAGAAGATGAGCCGTAAGCAAGGTCAGAGAGGGCGAGGCAGAAGTCATCCCAGAGGCAAGGCAGTTACCCAGGAGAAATACCATAATCCCAAGGAGGAATGGAAGAAGCCTCAGGGTAAGATTGAGAGAGGTGGAACCTCACAGTGAGGACAACAATATGTTGAATAGAGGGGACAACATACAGAGAAAAAGGGAGATTATGCTGACGCAAACACTTTTCCTCATACCAGGGGTAGGGGAAGAGGCCAAGGTGGAGTAATCACATGCTTCACATGTGGAAAGGATGGGCACAATTCATTCAAGTGTCCAGAGAAAAAGAAGGATAGTGGAGAAGATCACATCGCTGAAGCGCAGAGGCGTGATGTTGAGAACGAAGCCACAGAAGGTGGAAGGTCATTGATGATGCGTAAAGTTCTCTTAACACCTGGGAAGGAGGTGGAGGACTCAGCTCAAAGGACCAGACTATTCAGGACAGCTTGCAAAACCAAGGATTGGGTATGCAAGGTTATTCTTGACAGTGGTAGCATGGATAATCTTGTTTCGACCGAGATGGTAGAGAAGTTGGAGTTGGAGACAACTGATCACCTGAGTCCATACAAAGTTTCATGGCTACAGAAGGGACATCAAGTGAGTGTCACTAAAGAGTGTTTAGTTGAATTCAAGATAGGAGGGTATAATGATAAGGTTTTATGTGATGTCATTCCCATGGATGTATGCCATTTATTGCTGGGGAGACCATGGCAATATGACATAAATGTAGTTCTTGATGGGAGAATGAACACATATACTTTAGAGAAGGATGGGAGGACACACGGGTTGCTTCCAATAAAGGATAAGGAAATGAAGCCAGAAGTAAGCAACACAATACTTCTCATGAGTGGGAAGGAGCTTCTTCCAGAGATGGAGAAGAAGGAAGATCCACAATTCTTTGTGGTCAGGAAGCCGAGGATTGTTTTGAATAGCACAAGAGTGGATGATTTACCAGATGAAGTTCAGGAACTACTGGGAGAGTTCGCTGGCATCATAGTGGATGAATTACCTCGTTCGTTGCCACCGATGAGGAGTGTGAGCCATCACATTGATCTTATACCAGGAGCCAGTTTTCTAAACAAAGCTGCATACATATTGACGCCACAAGAAAATTAGGAGGTCAAGAAGCAGGTCCAGGATTTGTTGGATAAAGGATTGGTCAGAGAAAGCCTAAGTCTGTGTGTTGTTCCGACAGTGCTTAGTCTGAAGAAAGATGGAGTTTGGAGAATTTGCACCGACTCAAGAGAGATCAACAAAATTACCATCAGGTACAGGTTTCCACTGCCGAGAATGGATGATCTGATGGATTTCCTGAGCGGGGAAAAGTATTTTTCAAAGATTGATTTGAAGAGCGGGTATCATCACATTCGCATGAGGGAAGGAGATGAGTGGAAGACAACCTTCAAGACAAACGAAGGACTGTATGAATGGCTAGTCATGCCATTCGGCTTGACGAATGCACCGAGTACATTTATGAGGTTGATGAATGAAGTCCTGAGGGAATTCATCGAAAATTTTGTCGTCGTATATCTGGATGATATACTGATCTTCAGTAAGACGAAGGCTGAAAATTTGAAACATTTGGCCATTGTGATGAGGAAGCTACAGCAAGAGAAGTTGTTGATCAACATGAAGAAGTCCTCATTTATGAAGACAGAGCTCATTTACTTGGGTTTTGTTATTTCAGCGAATGAATTGAGGATGGATCCAGATAAAGTGGAAGTAATCAAGAATTGGCCATCACCGAGAAATATTTTTGAGGTGAGGAGTTTTCATGGTTTGGCTAGTTTCTACCGGAAATTCATCAGGAATTTCAGTGGGATTAGTGCAGTGATGATGGATACAGTGAAGAAGAGACATAAGTCTTTTCACTGGACAACAGAGGCTGAGAAGAGCTTCAATCTATTGAAGTGGAGGATCACGGAACGACCAGTGTTGGTGTTGCCAGATTTCATGAAAACCTTTCAGGTGAAATGTGATGCAAGCAGATATGCCATAGGAGCGGTCTTGAGTCAGGAGGACAGACCAGTTTCATATTTCAGTGAGAAGTTGGATGAAGCAAAACTGAAGTACTCCACATATTATAAGGAATTTTATGCTATCATATAGGCATTGAAGAAGTGGAGGCATTACTTGATCCCAAAAGAATTTGTATTGTACAGTGATAATCATGCATTGCAATTTGTGACTCAACAGGGGAAGTTGAATCAGAAACATGCAAAATGGGTAGAGTATATGCAGAATTTCACGTTTGTGATTAAGCATATTTCGGGTACTGCTAACAAAGTGGCTGATGCTTTGAGTAGGAAGTGTTTGTTGCTGCAGGAATTTCGAGTCAAAACATTGGGTTTTGAAAATCTTAGGGACATGTATGCAGGAGATGCAGATTTGGGAGAGGCGTATGAAGCACCTGAGAATCCATTTCTCAGAGATAGAATCCCATGGATAGATTATATGATCCAGGAGGGATTGTTGTTCAGAGGCAATCAACTGTGTATTCTGAATTGCTCCATGAGGGAGAACCTGTTGATAGAAAAGCACAGTGGAGGCTTGGCAGGACATTTTGGCCATGATAAAACGTTCGGGAAGCTGAGCGAATCTTACTTTTGTCCAGGGATGCGGTCATATGTCAAGAGATTCTTTGACAGGTGTAGAGTTTGCCAACATTCAAAAGGGAGAAAGCAGAATGCAGGTTTTTATCAGCCATTGCCCATACTAGAGAGATCATGGGAGGTGATAAGCATGGATTTTGTATTGGGTTTGTCGAGGACGCAGAGAGGTGTTGATTCTATCTTTGTAGTAGTTGACAGGTTTTCCAAAATGGCACATTTTATCCCATGCCATAAGACCAGCGATGCGACTCACATCACAAATCTGTTTTTCAAGGAGGTCATTCGACTCCATGGATTGCCGAGAAGCATAGTTTTGGACAAGGATACGAAATTCATTGGACATTTCTGGAGAACATTGTGGAAGAAGCTAGGAACTAACCTGGAATTTAGTTCTGCCTATCATCCTCAGACGGATGGGCAGACGGAGGTGGTAAATAGAAGTCTGGGAGATTTATTAAGAAGCTTGGTGATAGAGCACCATAGAAGCTGGGACAATGTGTTGCCACAGGCAGAGTTTGCATACAATGACTCAGTGAACAGGAGAAAAGGCAAAAGTCCATTTGAGATTGTATATGGCAGGCAGCCAAGGGGAGTATCTGAACTGAGAGACTCAGAGCAGATAATGAGTAAGAGCGCAAGTGCTGAAAAATTCGCAGAAGCGATGGAAGAACTTCACAGCAGGGTGAAGAAGTGATTGCTGGAATCAAACTAGGAATATAAGCGCAAAGCAGATCAGCATCGGAGACAACTTTAGTTCGAAGTTGGTGATCTAGTTCTGGCACACCTGAGGAAGGAAAGGTTCCCAAGGGGAACATACAATAAACTAAAAATGAAGAAGATTGGGCCATGCAGAGTCCTAAAGAAATTGGGAGAAAACGCGTATGAAATTGAGTTGCCAGAAGGCATCAGAATATCTCTGACATTCAATGTCTCAGACTTATATCCATATAAGGCTGAGGAAGCAGGAGCTGGAAATGATGAACAACCAGAAGTCCAGTGGCAGAAGCAGATGCCGATTGCAGAGAAGCCACATATGGAGTGTATACTTGACAAGAGAGTGAGTAAAAAGATCAGGCGGAAGCAATATTTCGAGTACCTGGTCAAATGGAAAAATCATCCAGTGGAAGATGCCAGCTAGGAGACTGAAGCAGAGATACAAAAGCATCGACAGACCGTGCAGGAGCTCATGGACAGGATCCCATGAAATTTTTCAAGCCGAGGAGTATGATGCAGGAGCATCGCCCACGACAAGCGAGACAACATGGAAGACAATGAACAGTTGGACAAGGCCAGCCGAAACTTTTTGAATTTTCATTCAAGATGATGCGCCAATGTGTAAATGATGCATTTATGAAAAGCGACTTTTGTATATTGTATTGGAATTTGAGTGATACGCTCTCGTCCTTAGTAGATAGGAGGCATTTATTAGATTTAATGCTGGTAGATAGGATGTTTAAGTCTAGATTTGATAGTTTAGAGTCCAAGAGGGAAAACGGATATAGACACCCTCATTGTGCATTGTAATATTATCAAGCATTCAAGAGAAGAGAAAGCAGAGAATATTGTGTGAAGAACACCCATGTACGGGCATTTGAATTAATAGAAGGAAGCTTTGATTCAAACTCATGGTTGGTGTTGTTTTCTCTGTGTGTTGATGTTATGCTCACGAATGTTTGCTTTCTGGTTATGCATTTTCTTTGTATATGTTGTGCATGTGATTTCATGTTTCAAACTGAAGTCTGAAAGGGAGAGAGAATGAGTTTCAATTGTTTCTCTATCTGAGCCAGGAGATTCCTGCAAGGTGTGCAGTTGAATTCATCCACAAGGAGTGCATTGATGAAGGCTCAGTAGTTTAACTTTTGTTCTCATTCACCCAGAAGTGGAAGTGAGTTGTTGAAGCTGTGAAAGGAGTGTGCAGGCTGAGGAAGAAGTCTCAGTTGTGAATCTGAGCAAAGGAAGTCAAAGACTGCTCCTGCAGGAGTTGCACAGAGTCAAAGAAGTTTGAACAGTGAAAGTGCTTACAGGGTTGCCGCAAGGAGTGGGCACAAGTTCCTCTGAAGCAATCAGAGTGGAAAATCTCAGGAGGAGAAAGGCCTTAGAAATTATCGAGAGGTTTCACAGAAGGTTCGAGCCAAGAAATCCTGAAGGAGGAGGAATCGACGGTCAGGATTCATCGAGGAAACCTGCGAAATCCCGTCAGTCGTTAGATCTCAAAGGGATGCGCACAGTTTAAGCCTTAGCATGCAGGGAAGGAGCCAGGGGCTCATCAGGATTGGGCTCATCGTGGAATCGAAGTTTCCAGAGGCGTAGAACTCTCGCAGGAAGGAATCATGATCCATGATTTCCCGAGAGGATCAGATCCGTTGATCTCGGTAGGGACGCGTGTCAAGGAGCCAGGGGGTCATCGGGGTCCAGCCCATCGGAGATTCGGGGTTTCCCGTGACAAGGAACCTTTACAGGTTGAAATCGCGATTTAGCGATACCCGATAGAGCATCACGGAGGGGGTGAAGTGGAGGAGAAGACTTGCACGTGCATCGGGGTTCGGCATTTCGAGATTCTCAGTGATGAGAAAACCGCAGCAGGAGGAGTCGCAAAATCCTGAAACGCGACGGTCCCACAGCCATAGCGTTAAGCGAAGGACAGGTGTCATCATAGGTCGGAGTTCGGGACTTGGAAGGGTCCGTGGACGAGTGCATTTGAAATCGTGAAGTCCCGAAACGCGATTTCCCGATCACCACTGGACTGTGGGCCACAAGCGTCAGAGCAGAGGACAGGTGGCATCGGAGATCCTGAGGACATAAGTTTTATGCTCAGTTTCGTGAAATCCGAAACTCCGATAGGAGGAAAGGACCGTGGTCTGGGGGACCAACAGGTCACATGTGAAAAGATTTAGCCGGAGGGTTAAAGGGTGCAGTGGTACCATCGGAGATCGGGAGTCGAAGATTTGTCAGAGCAGTGACTCACGACAGTGTGAGTACCAATTTCCCAACGGGGTAATTCCTGATAAGAAGCAGTAAGTCATGGGAGAATAGTCATTGGGGTTCAGGGATTTACAAGACCTGATTCCGTGAGATCAAGACTCGCGATCACGCGAAGTCTAATTTCCCGATAGCATAAGGGAAGATCATAAAGAGCATTATGTGGGTGCGAAAACCTCCCGATAAGGGGGTTTTGGAGAGCATTCTAGATATTTGGGCCAGTGAAGGAGAAGGTCCTAGTGGGAGCGGACGTGCCCCGGGTGTGAGGTCTGCATCAAAACTGCAAAATTACAGAGTGAATGGCTCGCAGAATGGTGGCAGCTTATCTCTAAGAAGAGATGTTGGCAGCTTATCCCTAAGAAGATATGTTGGCAGCTTATCTCTGAGAAGAGATGTGATGACTACGCCCATTCACAAGAAGATTATGGTTACCATGAGGCTCCAAAGGACTTTTTAACATAAAGAAAATCCAAAACCATAACCCCGGAAGATGAAAATCCAACAAGTTTGTGGACCTCGTTTTTGGTAGTTTATTGTATCAACTTCCTGGGGGCATAACTTTGGCACATGTTCTCTATTTCAGGCACCCAATAGCTCATTGGAAATGTATTGACGAGGAGATTCATTTCACAAGATTAATCATTCCTTAAATGATCATTGAGGTGTATGATCTCGAAAAAATGTCGTTTAGGACCTTAAAATGGCCCGGGAAGTTTAAGACCCCAAAAAATGCTAAAAATAGTAAATTCCCAAACAGTGGTTTTGAGCCAGTTGGAATAGGTGGGTGGTCACTGATATCCACCTGGATCATTTGATTCCATAAAAACTTCAACGATGGGGTCGTCTGGTACTCTTTTTTCCATTACCCTTGTCTCTTCATCCTCTCTCTCCATAGCAATTTCGGTGATGGGGCTATCAGGTTATTTTCTTGTTGCTCTCTTTAGTTTATTCAATGCTCTTGTTGAGTATAGATGCTCTAAAGTTGCGGCCACCTGTGACTATTTTCGAGTGAGTCCCCTTCTCAACGATAGAGACATAGCTCGTGGATTAGTCATGATCCTCTTTGAGAATATGCTCCAAGGAATATCCATCCATTTCAATTCGACATTGATCAACATTTTTTTGAATCCCTTTATGGTACAATGTTATTTCAGGATTTCTCCATTTCCTCATGTCCTCGACCATATTCATCAAACTATTGAGTAGATAGTAGGGTGCATGAAGAATTGTATCTTATTTTAAATGCATCAAAATATGGATGTGATAATGGTATGTCATACTAAACCTACCCTCACAGATGATAAATTTTTGTAAGAAAAAGACAATATCATTCCAAGGTGGTAGGAATGCATCCCTCTAAATACCCCTTCTAAGATTAAATAGTGGAGAGGGTTTCTTGAGAAATTGGGACCGAGTTTCACTTAAGATTTTAAAATTCATATATTACCTATCTCTCTGCTAGAGAAGTCTCGCGACGTGGATTATGAATTATTCTAATAAAACAATTGTCAATTTCCACACTAGATTCCTATTCCCATTGAAGGTATAGGAAAATTCAAGTGTTAGCAATGTATATGACCCCTAGAATATTTCAAGGAACCTGATACAACCAACCTGAGAAAATATCTCCATGACGATAGGGTTGGTCCTTATGTCCTCAATGTCTTTAGGGTCAGTTCTATTTATTGATCTCTCTATGCCCCCTGACTGCTTGGATTCACAAAAATATCTATAATTATGATTTAGTGGATCCCCTTATAGTATCGAGATTCAATCCTTCGTCGGTTATGAACCCAATTTCTCAGTTAGATTGGTGATAAGGATACAACGGTTGAATAAGTTTATTACGAATGATTGTTAGTCCTCCTTAGTTGTATCTTATGGATATCATTTAGTGTAACCTCATTTTTTTCATGCTTCCGAATGAAATTAAGTTTTTAAAAGATACACGATAAGTTGTCATTACAAGGCATGCTCCAAAATGTTTATAGTTTCTATGATCTGGACAATTATTGCTAAATGGGCTAAAAAATAGCTATAGTTTCTATCAAATGGACCAATATTGTTTTGAAATGGATCATTAATGTTGAATATGCTATGAAGGGATCATAGCTTCTACAAAACCATTTATCGTTGAGTAGGATATGCTAAAAAATATTCTATGCTACAATAATGGTCTTTTTATGCCTCGAATTTCATCCCTAACATTATGATATGCATATTATTTTTATTTAGGTATGATTGCTATTTTTATTAGCAATAGTTATACTAATACACTTGTGGAATGGTATACCACATATTTTCAAGAATTTTGGTGACCAAAGGTATTAAGTATAGGACCTTTTCAGTCGAGTAGCAATAGGTTTTCGATGAACTAGCAATTTAGGATCTTGAGAAAGACAGGGAATGGTGATGTATGCTATTAATATTTCCAATTAATCTCATAAATCCTATTTATAGTTAAAGAAATTAAAGGTGTATTAAAGAGAGCCTGAATTTTTGCAGGAAGATATGTATTACAAGTGCTCTATTATCATTGTTGAGCCTCCTTCAATATCTGTAATAATTGAAACCTTAGATTTCCAATCTTGGACTCTTTCTTCCAATTTCCTTGGAATAATTGGACAAAGATAACTTCCATCGTGATATTGTAGAGTTATAAATAATGAAGCTAGTGCATAAGAGTTATCAAGGTGACACCATATACTTCTATTCAATATGTTTAATGATATAAAAAATACCATACTTCAAAAACGAAATTAGATAGTCATGAAATAGAGTTATGAGCCTATAATTGGTTTCATTCGACATTTTATTGTTATTTGTTTCCTTTTTTTTCTCAAACTTCATCCACTGAAAACCTAGTTTTCAAACAAAATTTTGTCCAGTTGTGCCTCCAGATATTTTTTCACAACTGGAGGTTTTATTTTACTTGGTGATGTTATCCAATAATTGATTTTCTAATAGCACCAAGGATGGTGGTGCCTAGAACTAGGTTTTCACTACCATATCTTTGTTCTTATTCTATTTTTATTTTTTCTTTTTTATTTTTTGGGTGGAAATGGAGAGTGGATTAGGAGGCTATGGGTGTGAGTGGAAAAAACACCTTAATTGTGCAACATCGAGATCTAATTTCTTGACTAGATCCAGGATAAATTCCTCTTTGGACTTGATCTTTTGGTATAGCCTCAGCTGATGACCATTTTACATTAATGGATTCTTTACCTCATCAATGGCGTAGAGCTTGACAAATCCATTATCATATATAATTTTTATTTTCATATGCCCCTGGCCATCAGTTGTATAAATTTCCCTTGAAATATTATACCTTGAGTCAAACAAAAGGGACCAATCCCCCTACCTAAAATTACTCTTTTTGATGAATCTGTCATGCCACTTGGTTCTTTGTTGTTGGGCTAGAGAAGCCAGATGTAATGAGTCCTTATGGATTTTTTCAAGTTCATTGATCTAATTGCTTCTATTTTGTTGGGATTCTAAGATATCCAAGCCCACTTGAAGTACAATACTTATTGTCTTGATTTTGAACTCTATGAGAAGAACCAGGTATTTTCCATATACCATCTCATAGGGAGTGAATCATGTAGTGTTCCTCTAGGTGGTTCTGTAGGTCCACAAGGATTCTGGAAGTCTGTCATCCCAGTCCTTATGGTGTTGTTTAACCATATTGGTCAATATGGCCTCTAGCACTTTGTTCATGACCTCCACCTATCCATTTTCTGGAGGGTGATATGGAGTAAACATCCAGTTCTTGATTTTGAATTTCTCAGTAATGGACCAAATAAGTTGAAAAATCATTCTAAGAAGTCTTCTCATTCTCACTATTTTCCTTTGTTAAATCTATTTGTAAAGTTTGATTTTCCTACTTATGATGGAGAATTGAATTCAAATAAGTTGGATAATTGGGTCAATCAGATTGAAGTGTATTGTAGGGTACAAAAAATCATAAAGGATACTTCAAATATACAATTGGTTGCTCTTTGATTGAGCAACACAACTTTGATATGGTGTGAGAGTTAGACACAAGTTGATCTTATTCAACATGATAAAATCATATCTTCATCGATGGAGCTTATTGTTTCATTAATAAATCAATTTTATCCATTATCTTATGTGCAAACATCAATGATTACTTGGCAACATTTAAGACAAGGAAAAGGGCTAAATGTTCAAGCTTATACACAAGAATTTAAGAGGAAGGAATTGTCTTTGGGAATTCCATTAGATACTCCTAAGACTCTTATAAAGTATATTGGTGGTATGAACTTAAATCTTGTCCATAATATATTGTTGTTTAATCCTACTAATATTGACGAAGTATCAGTTCAAGCTACTCATCTTGAATCCAACAAAGGAAAACATGTTGTTGAGGATATATTAGGGGAACCACATGAATTCGAGGAGCATTCAAAGGAAGAAGGGAATATTAAGAAGAAAACTATAGTGAAGAAGGATGAAGACAAGACACCTACATGTTCTCATTGAGAGAATAAACGGCATGATGAGAAGCATTGTTGGAAGTTGCATATAGAATTGAAACCGAAGTGGGCTTAGCCTAGGAAGAGTAAAGAGAATACCATGACCATAGTTGAGGATATTGGGTCATATTTTGATAATGAAACTAAGGTTACAACTATGGGAATCAAAGTTAAATATTTTGTTGTAAGTTTCAATTCACATACTTCTTATGCAAAGGCTAATGTAATTCATGATGGAAGGCAAAGAAAAGACTTGTTTCATTTACAAGTTATATCAAATAACACTAAGATTGATAGACTTTTTAATAGTGGATCACAAGTAAATATTATTTCACAACAAGTTGCTCAGAATTTGGGATTGGAGACTAGGCCTCATCTGAGAACGTATCTTTTGTGTTGGATTTGTGATAATTCTCAAGTACATGTAACTAAGCAATGAAAGTTATGGTTTGAGATCACATCAAGTTTCATTGATGAGGTAGAATTAGACGTTATTCCACTTGACATTTGTGGGATGTTTTTGGGAAGTCAATACATGTATGACATAAAGGCCATTTTCTACAGGGAACATAACAAGTATCATATTTTCAAGGATGGAATTGAGTTCATTGTGAGAGCTCATCAGATGAACACTAATTTGAGAGTTGTCACTAGAGGGAACATGAAAATGCTATTTAATTCTAGTATCCAAGATTCATATTTACAACATATGGTTGAAAGTAAAATAGGTCCTTTGGTTGATGATGTTCATGTTAAGAAGGGAGAATATGTTCGTGGTTCATTATTTTTTTCATTTGTATATTCGGTTTTGTTGTTCAGTTTATTACTAATAAGTGGAGTATGGTTAGTAGTTGCAACAAGGAATGGCATAGTTTTTTAATTTAAGGGGATGATTAACTTGGTTAGCAATGTTGTTTCAATCTTTGTTATAATTATGGTGAGTAAGGTGTTTGTTATCCAAGCAGAAAGGATGGATGATACTGGACAAGTGAGACATAAATATCCTCACTTTATTTCTGAATGATCCATACTTTTTGAGGTCCAAAATTTCTTCAGTGGGGATGTGTGATCTAGGAGGATCCATAACACTCAAAAAGATCCAAGAGGATCCATAAATTATCAAAATTGATCTTTTCACATGCTCTTGAAATTGACTTCATTGCGTAGATCTCAGTGATAGCTTTCCAACGACGTAATAATCTCCTCAAACTGTAACAACCCCTTCGTTATGACTACAAGTGAAGCAAAAGTGCAATTTTTATTTTTTTTCAGGGAAGGAAGGCGACGATGACATCAATTTACCTCACCATTGACGATGAACATAAGCATGCAGTCCAAGAAATAGGCAACTATGACTCAACACACTAGCACAGGAGAAATGGGGTGAACCATGTGTTAAAACAAGAAGAAACGATTACCCGCCCGACACAACATGACCATGCCTACAATCCAAGGGACAACATTCCCCTCCCAACACAATGACCTTGATGAACAAAGATTAGAACCTCAAGGCATGTGAACCAAACGCTTGAAGGTGTTCAATCCATGTGCAAAAAAAAACTTATAACGCTCGACAAAACTCACATGAAAGGCACCGACACTGACCAAGTTATCATTCACCACTATCCAAATAAGGTGCACCAAGATCCCCTCATCAGGAATCATGCCATCCCCAGGTAATAGATGTGTCAATAACCTTGGCGCAACACATCCTATATGGACCAAGGACTTTGGAAAACTCCGATGCGCTAGGAGCCGAATACTGACAGGGAAACTATACCCATACCCCACACAAAAGGTCGACGAGACAAAAGAGAATGACTACTAGGGAAGTCACAACTTCTTCAACCACCCAACCCATTCATCAAGTCTAAACTAGTCAACAGTTACAAATTGTTTTTGACATTGAATATCCATCGAAATTTAGCAAGTCTAAATTATAATTTAGTCTTTAACTTACCAACCGATTAACAATTAATAAAAACTAATCGACCATTCTACTTTACACCATATTTGTTACTTTCAATCTAAATAACATCACCTTCAAATCAATCGACAATTCTACATTACAATCAAGCATTAATTTCAATCGAAATAACCTTAATTACGAATCAGTTCGGCAATGTTGCATTATGATTTAATCATTAACTACAATTTAATTTAGCAAGATCAATATACACTTTGGTCAATACTCCTAAACTCATTTAACCATTAATCACCATCTAAAAGGGTAATTGTAAGTTAATCCCCGAAATTACAATCTAACTATCGAATGACAATTTATAACTACATTAGCCACATCAATGTAAAATGCTACAATATAACACTTGTAATCATTTAAGTTACACATGCCATCTATCTAATATAACCGTACCAACAATAACTAGTTGTTTGTAACATTAAGAAGGGAACTATTAAATGTTAGCATCATTGTGGAAATTAATATTAAGAAGGAAATTGTTGTCCTTTGACATCACTGTAGCAATTAACATGGCAGTTACATAGCAATTAAGCTGACCACAACATGGTTGTAGAAATTAATGTTTGGCAGTGAGAATGTTGGGTACACTCAAATTGAAGGAGAATAAGAAGACAAAACAAACTGCATAAGGATCAACTCATGGTCATTCAACAATCAACACAGTCAACATTTAAGGAAACTCATAGTCACACCAACAATAAAACTCAGTCACAACTAATTGGCAAAAATATTGGGCATTCTAGCAACACAGTCACCATTCTAAATAGAAAAAGTGTGTCCCTTCAACAACGAACTGAGTCCATCTTTTTTTGAGCAAATCCATGGTTATTTACAACAAACTCAGTCACATTTAATTGGCAAAAATCGTGGGGATTTAAAACAAGCTCAGGAAATCGATTTAACAACCAAAATCGTGGGCGTTTACAGCAAGATCAGGCAATCGATTTAAAGCAAATTCGTGGGCATTTTATTAGCAACTCAGTCAAGCGTTTTAAATAAAATTCATGGTCACTCCAGCAAACTCAGTCACGTTTTCAAAGGGAAAATCACAACATTCAATAGGAAAACGCAGACATCATTTCACTGGCAAACTTGTGGTCAATAACAAGAAAACGTAGACATCAATTCAATGGAAAAATTGTTGTGCCCAATGCACTAGGGTAACTACAAAAAACAACGCAGAGAGGGATGAAAATAAACGTGGTTTCCCTTTTTCATTGCCAGGATGCCAAATGCAAACGCATACAGGAAAAACAAAACATTTTTTTTTTCTTACCATGATACCAAATATAAAACACAGACAGAGAAATTAAATCGTTTTTCCATTCCATGATATCATTAACACGCAGACAAGAATAACACAATTTTTTTATCCAATTCCAATGTACCAAATATAAGAACGCATACTAAGAAATTAAATTGTTTTTTCATTTCTAGGATACCATTACAAAAACGCAGATTGAAATTAAATCATTTTTACATTCCAGGATACCAATATAAAAATGAAGACAACAGTAAGAGAACGCCTAGATCCAATGAGATAAGTCATTGAAAGGATCGCAGGGATAAACCAACATGAATGCAAGAAATCCATACGCAGAGGTACTTTTCCTAGAAGGCGCAAGACAACCAATCATCCAAGGACAACAACAGAGGTATACGACAGACAGGAACATCCTTCGCCCATCATCCGCGCACAGAAATGCAGGGCGTTGAGATCCATAGGTCTATTAACGCCGAAGCGATGAATGTAGATCAGGCTCCTGGCCAACTGCTCAGGTGTAGATTGATGAGCTAGGGACGAAGGAAAAAATAAACTGCAATCATCGCAATGAATAAACCTTGGGACGGTCAAGACATGCAGGGATCGAAGGCCATGGGAAATCAATCAATCATCAAGCTAAGGCTATGGGAAATTTTAGTCATCAACTAGAATGATAATACTATCATATACTTTACTTGATTAAGAATACATAACTGAAAGCATAAATCATACTAACATTCTACCATGCAAAAATAAAAGAAGGCGTACCATTGCCCAATCACCCGCTCTGAGTTGATGTCCCGCGCGCTCCGTGTAACTCTCGCTTACCAACAGATGAGATTTCACCGGTACCTCCCAGACAATTCTAGGGGTACTCTTCTTCCCCCTTATCCCCCCGAGCCACAAAGGGGCCATGCACACTAACCAGAGAATCATCTAGCTCCCAACTTGCCTTGCAAGGTCGGGTTACCACTGCTCACTGAGCTGGGTATTCCAACTCCCACAAGATAAGTCAATCAAGTATAGATTTCTGCAACGTAACATTATGGAAAATAGAAGAGATCCTTCCTCCTTCTCCTACCTCCATTATATAGATTTTCGAACCGCTTTAACTTCCCAAAATCCCACTTAAATTAATGTTTAATAAATTAATTCCTAAAAATCCTCCCCGTACAAGTGTCACCCATCCCCTTCATTCCTCCATAAATTAATTAATTACCCCTATTTCCCTCACTCACCTAAATTCAAT
>SNQJ01S0039231.1:16430-33102 GCA_010110895.2 Picea sitchensis
TTATAACTCTGTTACAACTTCAAGTCACTTAGTTACAACTAATTCGACTTCCATGTCCCACCAGTCAACCTTTGAACTCGAATTTCCTATAGCTAACTGATTTTCCATTTTAGTTAACTATTTCAAGTAATTATGAGATAATATATTAATATTTAATGTCCAATTTATTTAAGGGAAAAATAAATTAGACACACATTTCTTGTTGACTTTTCAACACAACACTCCATTCATCAGACAGAAAGTGCACTGGTGCACCATCTACAGGAAAACAAGGAGGCAGTGCACAGGGGATAGTTTGAGTTGAAGGATACCTTTGAGAGAGTAAATGTCGGTCAGGATAAGATTGCGCAGGTCCTTTTACATTTGACCGATGCAGGAAAGGGGCCAGAAATCTATGCAAACAAAGAAGCCAGTGGGTCTCATGGGGAAACTAGACCTCATCAAGAGAAAAACTCTTACTACCACACTGAGGGACATAGTTATGGGGGAGGGGATCCTAAGGTGCCAACACACAATAGAACTACCTCTAGACCCTACCTACCTACATTCTTGGATAACCAACCACAACACAACTATCACAATGAAATTGAGGACAAATTTGAGTAGTATGTCAGGGAATATAACTCATTGAGCGTAGGGTTCAAAAGGCAAGTCACACTAGATCGATATTGTGGGATTAAATTCAAGGGAAAGCCCAAATAGTGTCCCAGGAATAACTATGAATTGGATCGCAGGGGAGGCAAGATGGAAATACCATACTTTGATGGATCTTCCAAGGTGATTGTGCAAGCTTGGGTGCAGAAACTCGATACCTATCTACAGCTTAACCCCATGAGAGAGATGGATGCCATCAAGTTTGCCACCATGTAATTGGAGGGAAAAGCTCATGATTGGTGGTAGCATGGGTTATCTACACTAGGCCATAATCAGATCACTGCTTACACATAGTTTACACAGAGGCTTATTGACAGGTTTGACTAGGGGGAACCATAGCTACCTTGCAAGGAACTCACCCAACTCAGACAGACAGGATCACCTGAGGTATATATAAAGGAGTTTCAGAGGATAACAGTTGTGATGTAGAATGTGTCTCAAGCGAGACTTATGATGCTCTTCACAGAGGGGTTGATGGAACCCTTAAGGTGTTGGGTCAAGGCTTTTAAGCCTACCAACTTACATGATGCTATATGGAAGACGCGGGACTTGGGATCAGAAACAAAGACTAGATTTACCCCTAGACCTCCTCTAAACCCAGGGGGAAGAGACCAAATACCTCCCATGAACAAAGGGGGGAGAGACCAAAGGGGGTTTGACCAAGGAAGGGGTAGAATGGATGAGTCCACTAGGAGGGAATTGAGAAGGAAGAAGTTGTGCTTTACTTGCAAAGAGCCTTGGAACCCAACACACAAATGCATGGGAAAACGCAAGGCTCACTACATTGAAGTGATTTATCATGGTGAGGAGGAGGAAGGTTTCAACCATCTACAGAACATGGAAGCATATCCCATAGAAAACACAGAAGAGGAGGATGCAAGTCATGGCCTTGCAGCAGATGAGAAGGTAACACTAGCATCAATTAGTGGGGTACCCAAATTCAACACTTTCAGAATGAGAGGGGTGTTACAGGGGCAAAAGCATCTTTTCCTATACTTCCAGGCACAAAATTTTTCCACACCTTACAGCTTGTCAACAAGCTTAGTTCTTGCAGACATCTTTTACCTAGGGTTAGGAAAATGACCAAAAATGAAAATGCTCAAAATTAAATTCTGAACTTACCAGGAGGTGCGCTTGGTTGAGGCGAGTAGCCTGGTGTGGTTAGATATCTGAAAATCCAACTTTTACCCCTCCAAACTTGATCTGCGGATTTATGGACTAGTGCTTCTGGTTTTCCAATACTTTTGGTACTCTGGTACTTCTGGTACTTCTAGTACTCTCATTTTTTGGTACTTCTGGTACTTTGTGAAAACTATGGTTTCACTTTTCAGGAGATCTAGCCACTGAAAAGTTGCGCTGAGGATGCCAAAGTGATCATTGAGGAAGGGCACACTTTTCTAGATGGTTTGGGGCTAAAATACTTCTCCAACAAAAAGCCCTAATTTGCATGTACGGCAACAGTGACGTTTTTCACTTTCTCTTATGAAAGATGCTCTCTTCAGCTTAGCTCTGATACAATGTTAAGGTTTAAGCTATTACTGAGTTTCTTTTCATTTCATTAGATAACAATAGCATAGATAGGATCACTGAGAAATACACAATCAAAAGAGACACATCATTTATCATAGGAAACCCTCATGGGGGAGAAAATCCAACAAAACTTCCTTAATATAGATAGACAATACAATGCCAAGAGATAACTCAAACAAATACAAAAAGTCCTTTCCCAAGAATGTGCCTCTCTATCTCTTATTTCTTCTCCAACTGCAGCTCCGAACTTGTGCTCTGATGAACAAGTGAGTGTGTGTCCAAATGAGGCACTGGCCTCTTTATTTATACAATCTGCTAGGTGACTTTTCACTGGCAGGGCCGACTTCTCAATCTGGGTGGTTATAACCACCTTTAATTAATCTGGGGGCTGACTTCTCATTCTACCTATTACAATTAGGGTTTTACCAATCCGCAAAAGGGGATTTGGTTATTTACAATACCCAACATGATAAATTCACAAAAGGGGATTGATCTAATGAATAATATATCAATAATAATTAGAATACTCTTTGCAGTTACATTATTTCAACAAACTACACTAGGCCACAATCATATCACTACTTACACGTAGTTTACACAGAGGCTTATTGGCAGGTTTGACCAGGGGGATCCATAGCTACCTTTTAGGGAACTCACCCAACTCGGACAGACAGGATCACCTGAGGTATATATAGAGGAGTTTCAGAGGATAATAGTTATGATGTAGTATGTGTCTCAAGCGAGACTTATGATGCTCTTCACAGAGGGGTTGATGGAACCCTTAAGGGGTTGGGTCAAAGCTTTTAAGCCTACAACCTTATAGGATGCTATATGGAAGACAAGGGACTTGGGATCAACAAAAAAGACTAGATTTACCCCTAGACCTCCTCTAAACCCAGGGGGAAGAGACCAAAGACCTCCCATGAACAAAGGGGGGAGAGACCAAAGGGGGTTTGACCGAGGAAGGGGTAGAATGGATGAGTCCACTAGGAGGGAATTGAGAAGGAAGCAGTTGTACTTTACTTGCAAAGAGCCTTGGAACCCAACACACAAATGCATGGGAAAGCACAAGGCTCACTACATTGAAGTGATTTCTCATGATGAGGAGGAGGAAGGTTTCGACCATCTACAGAACATGGAGGCATATCCCATAGAAAACGCAGAAGAGGAGGATGCAAGTCACGGCCTTGCAGCAGATGAGAAGGTAACACTAGCATCAATTAGTGGGGTACCCAAATTCAACACTTTCAAAATGAGAGGGTTGTTACAGGGGCAGAAGGTTTCAGTTCTCGTTGATGGGGGTGCATCACACAACTTCATTGACTCAACACTACTGCAAATAAGACACATACCTACAATTGAATTTGAAGGGTTTCGTGTGGAGGTAGTAGGAGGGCGCACTATGCCTTGTGATAGATATATTCTGGAAATGAAGCTTACATTGGGCAGACACGATTTGGCACAAGATTTATATGTGACAGACCTTCCAGACACTAGCATCATCCTTGGATTTCAGTGGCTTAGTACGTTGGGGCCAATCACTACCAACTACAAGACCATGGAGATGTCTTTCATAGAGGAAAATGGGAAAAAGGTGGTTCTCAAGGGCATGAAAGGAAACACACCTAGAGTGGTGACAACAAAGCGCATGGAGGCCATCTTCGGGAGGAAATACATTGCACATGCAGCAGGATGTAGAATATCGGTTCGGGTGGATAAGAAAGGGGATACTCACTACTCACCAGGGATTTGGAGAATCATTGACAGGCACAGCAAGGTCTTTGAACCCATACCACTAGGAGCACCACCAAATAGGGGGTTTGAGCACATCATAGAGTTGGAGGAGGGAGCGAAACTTGTCATCACCACTCCCTACAGGCACCCCAATAAATACAAATATGAGATTGAGAACGCCATTAAAGAACTGTTAGACATGGGTCACATTAGGCCAAGTTCTAGTCCCTTTGCATCTTCAGTAGTGTTATTGAAAAAGAAGGATGGGACCATGCGCATGTGCATTGATTACAGGGATTTGAATAAGAAGACAATCAAGAATAGATACATTATCCCTAGGATTGATGAGCTATTGGATGAGCTTCATGGGGTTGTATACTTCATAAAGATTGACTTGCGCTCTGGCTATCATCAGATAAAGATGAGGGAGCAAGATGTACCCAAGACTGCTTTCAGATGTCACTATGGTCACTATGAGTTCTTGGTGATGCCTTTTGGGCTGACTAATGCACTAGCCTCCTTCCAATCTTGCATGAACCATGTCTTCAACAAGCAACTAAGGAAGTTCATCTTATTCTCCTTTGATGACTTGTTGATCTATAGCAAAACTTGGGAGGAGCATCTTCAGCATGTAGAGAAAATTTTGGCTATCATGGAAGGGAAATCTTTGTATGATAAGGAATCCAAATGTGAATTTGGGATGACAAAGGTCCTTTATTTGGGACACATCATTGGGGTGAAAGGGGTATAGGTACACCAAGAGAAGATACAAGCTATACTTGATTGGTCCACACCTAAGACCCTCACATAATTCAAGGGGTTTCTTGGCATTTGTTGCTATTACATGAGGTTTTTCAAAGGATTATCTCAACTTTGTGCACCTTTGACCGATTTGACCAGGAAGGGAGCATTCAAGTGGAATCCAAAAGCATAGTTGACCTTTGACAAAATGAAGAAGGTGATGAGTACTTGTCCGGTATTGGCTCTACCAGATTTCGCACAACCCTTTACAGTGGAGTGTGATGCCTTAGGGGAGGGCATTGGAGTAGTGCTTATGCAGAATAGGCACCCTATTGTCTATGAAAGACGAAAATTGAGGGGTCTTGAGATTCTCTACACCATCTATGACAAAGAGATGCTAGCCATCATGCATGCATTGGCTAAGTTCAAGAAATATTTGGTTGGGGCAAAATTCATTGTGAGGACAGATCACAACAACCTCAAGTACTTTATGGATCAAAAGGACTTAAATAAAAGGAAACATAAATGGGTGAGCAAAATCCAGGCTTATGACTTTGACATTGAGTTTGTCAAAGGGAAGAATAATGTGGTGACAGATGCCTTATCCATAAGACCATTAGTTTATTCCATGACCAACATCTCAGTTGACCGGAAGGCCCACCTTTTGGTGGAATACTCAAAAAATAGATTTGCATGCGAATTGATGGATGGACAGAAACAAGATGACAACTTCAGAATTATGGATGACATCATATACTACAAGGGCCGAATCTTCTAGGTCCCCGAGTCAAGCTTTAAATCCAAACTACTGCAAGCATGCCATGATTCACCAATGCAGGACATCAAGGGTTCATCGAGACATATCGGCAGATAAGGGAAAGATTCACTTGGAAGGGCTTGAAGGAAGATGTGATGCGCCACTCAAAGAGTGCACCACTTGTCACGTAAACAAGGACGAACACACCCACCCAACAGGATTACTGCAACCACTTCCCATCCCTGAGCACAAATGGGAAAGCATATCTATGGATTTCATCATGGGATTGCCCAAGGCCCAGGACAAAGATTGCATTTTTGTGGTGGTAGACATGTTAACCAAGTTTGCGCATGTTTTTGCCATTGCCACAGACTACAGTGCAACACAGGTTGCATATTTGTTCTTCAGGGAGGTCTTCATATTGCATGGTTTACCCAAAACCATTGTGAGTGACAGGGGCAACAAGTTTATGAGCACCTTTTGGCAGGAACTATTCAGGTTGGTGGGTTCCGCCTTAACCCCTAGTACCATGGCCAAACATAGATAGTCAACAAGTGGATTGAAGGCTACCTCAGGAATTATGTGTCAGGGAAACAAAAGGCATGGGTTAAGTGGCTTCATTTGGGGGAATATTGCTACAACACCACCCATCATATGTCTATTGGTATGCCATCATTTAGAGCCTTATACAATTATGATCCCCTCTCCTTTGTGGAGATTGTCTTTGGTGACAACAGGGCTCCCATGATTCAGGATTGGATTCAGCATAGTCAAGATATACTCAGAGAAATTAAGGACCACCTACAAAGGGAACATAATCAACAGAAGGTATAGGAAGACAAGCACATGGTGGAGCACACATTTGAGGTTGGTGATTTGGCTTACTTGAGGCTTCAACTGTACATACAAGCATCCATTAAGAGGAGTGGTGCATAAAAGTTCTAACCTCGCTTCTTTGGTCCATACAGGGTCAACAGAAAGGTAGGAGCCGTGGCATATGAGCTTGATCTACCATAGGGCATCAAAATACATAATGTTTTCCATGTGTCATGCTTGAAGAGCGCCATTGGTAAACACATCATTCCTATTGAGGAACTGCCACCCTTGGATGAAGAAAGACAGTTGATATTGATACTAGAGGAGATATTAGAAGTCCAGGAGAAGAATTTAAGGAAGAGGAGCATCAAGGGATATTTGGTCAAGTGTAAGAATTTACCTATAGATGATGCTACTTGGGAAGGTGAACAAATGCTCCAAGAGACAGGTCCATAATTCCTCGTGGGCAAGTAATTTCTAGCAGGGGAGACTGTAATGTTCCCCACCTCTTGATGAAGAGGTTTGGAGAGACTCAGTAGTCTAGTTATCCCCACTAGACTATAGTCTCATGCATCATGGGGACAAAGTCAACCAAAATCCATTACCTAAGAACAACGTTATATTATTGAGTTGACTTTGGGAGAAATAGGTAACTTAAGAAAAGAAAAGAGCATGTGGAGAAAAACTAGGAGTTAACCCTAGGGGTTAACTAACTCAACAAAGAAATAGATCTGGAGTATAAAAGAAAGGAAGGGAGCACTTCTCATTCATTTTGGATTATTATCATATTTTTCATTTGGGCTCTTGAGCACAAAACAATTTTGAGGGTTTTGAGACTACAAACCCTAGAGATCAACTCGGTGGTGAAAGATCCCACCTCTCTTGACCCAATCTTGGTCTCGAGGATGCAATACTCCACCCACACCATTCTACAACAGCTACATGTATCATCAAGAATTCAGTGAAGGAATAATGCACAATCTAGGGAGTTTCCAGCAAGGGGGGCACACCATTGAAGGAAGAGGAGTTTGATCCAGGAGATAAAGGTGGCTTTTTCACTTTTGTACATCTGGGTTTTCTCTGTAGCGCCTCAATCATTATTCCTAAAAAAATTGGAGAGAGGTTTACTTTCCATTTGATTTATTGGGGCTTGGCAAGAGTTGGAGAGAAGGAGGGTGCACTACAGATAGGAGTTTCTTCAATTTGGAGGGGTAGATCTCCACTATTCAGTTGGAGACTTCACCAGGGGGTTTGTCTTGCCCCGATCTACATTTCCAACGAGATTTATAGCATTTGGAGGCTCCCAGCAATGAGGCTGAATTATTGGGTCTCTGCAGTCATCCAGGAGGGTGCAACTCAGTTTGGGGTTTCAACTATTGGAGGAGCATATCTTCATCTTTTAGTCTGAGACTTCAGCAGGGGGTTTGTCTTGCCCCGATCTACTATTCCATCAAGTTTTAGAGCATTTGGAGGCTTCTAGCAATAGCACCGAATTATTAAGAGTATTCAGTCATCCAAGAGGGTGCAACTCAGCCAAGGGGTTTGGATCTGAACCTTGGAGGGAAATAAATTAATCTTGTTGTCTCCATCAACTTATTATATTTCCTTGGGAGACTTGTATATTCAGTCTAAAGCATTTTGTAGAAGCTCTTATTCCAGTTGGAGGCTTCTATTTGTATTCTTCCAGATCTGCAGATCTGTTGTATCAGATTTTCTATATTATCTAAATAAAGGTCAAATCTGAGTTATTTAGTTCCATATTGGTGTCTCTTGTTATATCTTGTATTTCTTTATGACACATCTTCAAATCCATGTTCACAAACTTTAATAATCAATGTATAAACCCTAATGCACAACTTCATGAGCAAACCTGCAAACACACATCCAAACAACAGTAGACAGTGAACAATTAGTGTTTCCAGCGAAAAAATTGGCTTGGGAACATTACAACCCTAAACTTGCCTTCTTTTACCATTGCTCCCACTCGAACCGTGAACCCTCATTTCCTATGAGTTTATCATCCAAATAGACCTCCAACTCTGATACCAGTTGTTAGGAATAGGATCATAGAGAAATAATAATAAAAATAAATCAAAATGAATGCGGAAATAAAACACATAAGAACACAATACAAGAGAAACACCAATATACGTGGTTCACTTGATATGGGTTGCATCCATGAAGAAACAATCAATCCTTCTTTTATTCTATACAACAAAATGAAGGGATAACACCTACAACACATCCCTTGCAACCTCCTCTCCACTCTCTCACAATCTCCTCTCTCGTACACACAAATTTTATCTCACTCACACATCCTTTAAATAGGCTTCATTACATATAATCCCATGGGAAAATACCATGGGTTACCCAATACCACGGGCTTGCAAACTATCGACGATAAACCCATCATTGACCATAATACAATGCCCCCATAAAAAAGGGTTGCCTTCTAGGGTAAAAAAGAACCAACATAAATTTTATCGTTGGATCTGCAACTTAATAATGAACGGTCCAGATTGACTATGAAATTACATTATTTTGCAAGGCATTTCCACCCAAAAAACTATCTTCGTCGGCGTTGCCTCCGAACCCCAACTGGGAGGCTGGGGTAGGGGGGGGGGCGCTCCAAAAGGGTAAAAAAGAACCAACATAAATTTTATCGTTGGATCTGCAACTTACGAATACGAACGGGTCCATTGACTATGAAATTACATTATTTTGCAAGGCATTTCCACCCAAAAAACTATCTTCGTCGGCGTTGCCTCCGAACCCCAACTGGGAGGCTGGGGTAGGGGGCGCCCAAAAATATTTTCACCTTAGACTCCCCTTCTCGGTCTGGTGAAAATAGTGGGGGGAATGCCCCCCCACACTCCCCTGTCAAGAACTGGGATCCAAACGCGACTGAAATAAGGCCTTTGAATCAGGAAGATAATCATGCTCCATAACCAACCAGTGGTTGCAAACCATCCCTCTCTTTTCACTTTGAACGGTCTTCTTCTCATTCCCCACCTCAAAAATATGGCTTCAACACTAACTTGTAAGGTAAGAGGACCATCCTTCTAGTAAAGGCACATAACAATCTTCTACTTTTACTTGCAGTTGGTGTAGATATATTATTTGCATGTTTCATTTTGTTATATGGAATATGTTGTATTTTAAAGGAGGATCTGAGTGAAAATTCCACTAAGCAATAATAGTTTATCCATAGGCCAAGTAATAAATGAGTTAAACTACATCTCCAAACAACTCTCATTCTTTGTTGTGTTTGAACAATGATATAATTCTATCAATTGCATGAATGGCCTTCACTTTTGCATATCATGTCCCTAAGAGAACATTATGCATAATGGTAATGTGATATTTTCTCACCACAAATCCATTCCACACAACATCTTAATCTTGGTCCCTAATAATCTAGAGATATGTCTTAGTATACATTGGATAAAATCATAGTTAAATGTTGCATATGTGTGCAAATCAAATGAAAGAAATAATGAATTTATGATATGATCTAAAATTGAGCAATAACTCTCCTAGAGGTCCTTCAATGGGATGATCAAAAGTTTGGATTAGATTTGAGAATTAACTTAATGCATTTAAAGCTTCTTTGCGTACACCTTGCTAATGCACATGATAATGGGACAAATTCAAACCATAATATTAATTATAAACTGCAAAATTTAGACACAACTAATCGCGAAACCTTTCTCTTAAACGTATCTTACTACAAAAACTGGAAATCATGAATATAAACATACTATTAACTTAGTTGTTAATATGCAGATCATATGCCAATCTAAAATTAATATGTCACTTGCATGAAGGTACTCCAAGGGTTGAGCAAGAATCTGTAGTAGAGTGGAGAATGAACACAACATTGAAAGTTTCTCCACTTACTTTGTAAAATCGCATGAGAATAGAATGAGGTCAAATCATAAAATTAAGTATAAACATATACATATGATTTTTGAATGGATTGGGTGGGAATACACAAGCTTCGATAATGGCGGATTATCAGGCACATGATTACACAAGCTTCGATAATGTCGTATTTTCAGGCACAAGATTACTACTTGGATCATTTATGATCCCTAATCTTTTTTTCATCACCACTACTCTGGAGGGTGTTAAGAGTTGTTTTTCTTTTTTTGAGTTATTTTAGAGCTTATCCCCTTCAGGAGAGACTCTGTCGCTTGTGACAATTTTTGGATTTTAGTAGTGGAGTACTTTTTGGGATAGGTTTTATTTTATACTAATGCTTTCTGACCTGTGTCCGTTGGGCAGCATCACTCTTTCCTGGGGATGTTGGCTTGTTTTTTTGTCTGTCGGAGTTCTCCTGTGTTGACGAGTCGAGGAGTCTTGGGATTAAAGACTTTTATTGGACATAGGACCTTTCCTGACAACCTGTGTTCTGCTGGATTAAAGAACCGTTGTTTTTTGGTCTCTATTCCCTTTTACTATGGCCATGGACTTGAAAGCAAATAATGACTTGCTATAGGATGTCATGAAACTTATGGATCCCTTGGATGAGGCAGTGTGGAACATAAATGGACTTTTCAACGCTACTGACTTGGTTGGGGTGTCTTCGGGTATACCGTCTTGTACTACTCGTTCTTTAACTAAGACTAGGGACATTAACGATCCATGTCACCTCTCACCACCGGGTAACCGAATGAAACATAAAACCTTGTCTGATGATGGTTCCCCTCTAATAATTGTTTGTCTCTGCCTAGGAAAGGGGACAAAGGTGATTTTTTGGATGGTTGGGGTAAAAAATCTTCACTAAAAAGTCCTCAGTCAGGGGTTCGGAAATGAGCTTGGACGCCAAATACGAGAGTGAGGAATATGGTATTGGGGGAGGATGTGGGTCTAGCAGAGACCTGCAGACTGGCTATGTGTGGGATGGTAGGGAGACTATCCTACTCTTTTCTAGTTGATACTCCATTTTTAGCTTGGGTACAAAAAACTTGGACTCCATTACTCGGTTATGTCCCTGAGATCCTATATCTCACGAACGGGTGGATGGGGTTTATTTGCAAGACCCCGGAGGATGTCTCCATACTTTTGGACAGGTTCTAGGTGTTGGGAGGTAACACACTAATGTTGAAAAGGTGGAGGGTGGCCTTTGACCCTGCTACTGATCACTTTCAACATAGGAATCTATGGGTACTATTGCCTAGACTTTCGTTACATTTCTGGCATGAGGGGTCCCTAAAGGCCATTGGAAATTCCCTGGGAAGATTTATTACTCTAGACTCTACATCCCTGTCTACTTCAACAAGGAAAGTGGGGAGGATTTTGGTGGAAATAGATATACATGAAGGGCTTCTAGAAACTCTGGACATATCATGGTGAGGCAGACACACCATTCAACGCTTAGACTATCAAGGCATCCCTTTCAGATGCAGTTGGTGCTATTGTACTAGTCATCTTCAGAGAGAATGCAGTGGCAAAGTTATTGAGGAAAAATCTGAGAATACCCTTTTACAGGAAGATCCTCTGGCTTATATTGATGATGAAGTATCCTCGACCATTGCAACTTTTCATGATACAATCAAGGATCTTCCATACACTATGTCGGGTAAGCTAAAAAAATATTGCCCCTCACTATTTTCTTCATTAACCAGGTGGGAAAAGGAAGCTCTAGAAAACTCAGGGTGGTTGTTGCGAGCTACTACTGACTCCAAAGGGATTACTGAGGGGATACAGGTAGATGTAGAGCTAGATAAGGTGTCATTGTCTTCCATTGGCATTGAGGGAAGGATTCATAGCACTGATAAAGTCGGCGTTATGACTAGTGTTACAACTTTTCCACCTAGCTCCTCCGTAGGGTTTCCAGTGATCTCAGGCGTTCAAGTAAGAGAGTCGACGGACTTAACGATGACTTCCAGTACATCTCTTCCGGTTTTTGTCGAGTCAGGGGTGGAGCTAGGGTATAGAGAACCCAAGGAGGACGATCATTCCTTCAACTCGGTTCTGGAGTCTATGATCCCTTTTATAAAGGATATTGACGATGCTATCAAGCTACCTACCTTTGTAGGGAGGAAATGCATTGACTGTGCAGAGTCTTCTGAGGCAACTAGCTCAAAGATTAAGATGGGGAGACAAGGGAGAGAGTTCGCTTGGTTGAGGGGTATAGGTACAAAGATTTCACCCATAAAAACGAGAAGCTGCCGGAAGATTTTGACAAAAAACTTGGTGAAAATTACAGAGACAACACCCTCTACCAGTGACATTGGGCCTCTTAGAGCATTGAAAGCCTTGGTGAGGGATAAGTAATGCTTTTACTTTCCTTAAATGTTCGAGGGATCGGAGGCACCCTCAAAGTTTCTTCTATTCGGCATTTGTTGGCACTTATTCTTCCAAAGATTTTTTTTTTTCAAGAAACATTAGTCTCAGCGTAGAAAGCGAGAGATTTTTTACTCATTTTCCGACCTTCCTAGGCCGTTTGCTCGGTAAACTCAATGGGTAATTCTAGTGGTTTTTTAGCTGCCTAGAACCCCTCACTTTACGACTTGGTTCCTTATCTAACGGTCGGAGGCATTTTGCTTACAGGTAGGTCGTTGTTTTTTAATAAGGAGATTGCTCTACTCAAAATCTACGGTCCATGCATTAATTAGAAGGCTTTTTGGAACTCTGTAGAAGGCAACGTCATAATTTCTATCAAAAATTTAATTATGGTAGGGGATTTCAATCTTCTGCTTTCTCCAGACGAGGCCTGGGGGGGTCTAAGGTTGGTGTTTTGGATGATTATTATATTGATCTTTTTTCCTCTAGAAAATTAATTGATATCAAGCCTACTAAACTGGTTCCTACTTGGAGGAACGATCATCGCGGCCTAGAAGCAGTATCAAGGCGTTTAGACAGGTTTCTAGTGGTTGGAGATCTTATACTTGATGTGGGATTTTATAGATATTGGGTCGAATTCCCCTTTATTTCAGACCATGCCTTGGTGCTCTTACAACTTGCTGCTCAGCCTGCCTTTAAAATCTATCCTTTCAAATTCAATGAACAATGGCTCGGTGATAAGGGTTTTATAGAGTTAGTGTATAAAGATTGGACAGATCCGGTGTATCTGTCTGAAAGAGGCAAGCAAAAGAGACTTATATGGAAGTTACAAGTCCTAAAAAAAGAATCCTGAAACTAGAATAATGAACTTAAGGCAAAAAACAAAGCAAAGATGATTGAGATCGAAGCAGGGATTACAAAGAACATTAAGTCATTGTTGGAAGATCATACTGATGTAGAATCTGAGGCAGCTTTGCGGGCTCTTGAGATCAAAAGGAATGGGTTACTTAAGAAAGAGGAAGAGATCTGGCACTTACACAAGAGGGCACTTTGCCTAGCATGCGGGACAAGAACACCAAGTACTTTCATAAACTTGCAAGTTACAATAGAATCAAAAATCATATTTGGGAAATCAAAAGGGAGGCAGATGACTTGGTTTCTGATCAAAAGTCTATCAAGAGTGAAGTTGTGTGATATTTCAAACAATTATACAGGGTGCCGACTTCAAGGTACATAGCTGATCAATGCAAGCTGGTGGAACTCTTTCCATTGATGGTCAATGCAGAAGAATCGAGCACATTATACAGGCCAATATCGTTGGAGGAATTGAAAGATGTACTTTCACATTGTAATAGGGAAAGAAGTCCGAGCCCGGATGGGTCAACAACAGAGTTCTTCTTGCATTATTTTGAGCTAGTGGGGGAAGATCTACTGGATATGGTGGAAGAATCAAGAACTCTAGGCAGTATAGTGGGTGGACTAAATTCTACTTTTTTGACCTTGATTCCGAAGGCTAATAGCCCTAANAGGGCACTTTGCCTAGCATGCGGGACAAGAACACCAAGTACTTTCATAAACTTGCAAGTTACAATAGAATCAAAAATCATATTTGGGAAATCAAAAGGGAGGCAGATGACTTGGTTTCTGATCAAAAGTCTATCAAGAGTGAAGTTGTGTGATATTTCAAACAATTATACAGGGTGCCGACTTCAAGGTACATAGCTGATCAATGCAAGCTGGTGGAACTCTTTCCATTGATGGTCAATGCAGAAGAATCGAGCACATTATACAGGCCAATATCGTTGGAGGAATTGAAAGATGTACTTTCACATTGTAATAGGGAAAGAAGTCCGAGCCCGGATGGGTCAACAACAGAGTTCTTCTTGCATTATTTTGAGCTAGTGGGGGAAGATCTACTGGATATGGTGGAAGAATCAAGAACTCTAGGCAGTATAGTGGGTGGACTAAATTCTACTTTTTTGACCTTGATTCCGAAGGCTAATAGCCCTAATACTTTTGAGGACTTCCGTCCTATTTCTCTATGTAACCTATGCTATAAGCTTATATCCAAAATTATTGCCAACCGGATTAAGCCCTTCCTGTCAAAGTCAATCTTGTCTGAACAGATGGACTTTCTTAAAGGGAGGCGTATACAAGATGCGATCGGAACAACTCATGAAAGCCTTCATAGTATAAAGAAGAAGAAGATGCAGGCCCTTATACTTAAACTGGACTTAAAGAAATCCTGTGACTGCATTGACTGGGATTTCCTTAGGCTGATTCTGCACAAAATTGGATTCAAGATAAATATGACTAATTGGATCATGTCTTACCTCACTTCTTCGTCCTTTGTTGTCTTACTCAATGGAGAAGCTACACATTTTTTCAATAGTGGGAGGGGACTTAGGCAGTGATACCCTCTTTCTCCTCTTCTTTTCATTCTAGTTATGGAGGGCCTCAGCTTAATATTGAAGAATAGTCCGACGAAAGGAGAGATTTCAGGGATCAAAGTTGCCAGAGTGACCAAAATTCTTCACCTATTGTTTGTAGACGATGTACTCATTATGTCTAAAGAAAGCCTTGGTGAATGGAGAGAGATTGATAAACTGATTAGTTTCTTCTGTAGAGCTTCTAGACTCGCGTTGAATCTTTCTAAGTCTATGGTCTATTCTGTTGGTCTCTCGGAGTCAGATGTGTTTCCTTACAAATATTTCCTTCCCTTTTCTTTTAGTGACCTCACAAACGGTTTCCGTTATTTGGGGTATACTTTAAAAACTGGAGCACATTGAGCAACAGATTGGGGTTGGCTCGTTAAAAAATTAACCCATAAAATCGATCTTTGGTGCAACAGGTGGCTCTCTTTGGGTGGGAGATTTATCTTGATTAAATCTGTCCTGGAAGGCCAAGCAGTGTTCTGGATGTCCATGGAAGCCTTGCCATAGTTGATTTTATTAAAAATCAGAAAACTGATGTTCCATTTTTTATGGAATGGTCAGCAGGATCACAAGACATTTCATCTCTGTTGGTGGGAAGTTTTGTCTAGACCCAAAAAGTATGGGGGTTGGGGTCTGCGTAATCTCAATAATTTCAATTTGGCTTTGAACACGACCACTCTTTGGCGCGTATTAAATCAGGAGAGCCTCTGGCACCAGGTAATAAGAGACAAATATCTTCTGAATTCCTCACTTATCAGCTGGATTAGAAGGCCATTACATAAGTACTTTTCAGCTTCCAGGATCTGGTTAAGTCTACTTCGCTCTTTGTCGATTATCAACCATTGGATAACTTGGTGTCCTGGAGCCGGTCATTTTGTAAATATCGGGCGTGACAGGATTCTGGGCTTGGGTGATGGCTCGTTCCTCAGTAACGAACTCCTCTCGACGCTTACTCATAGACAGGTGATAACCCTTGCCCAAGCTAAAGAAAGGCATGAGTCTATCTTCTCTGCAAAGACCTGGCGGTCTAGTGATGAGCTGGGGCTGTCGGGTGAACTAGCGTCAGAATGGACTGCGTATACCTTGGAATTAAATGGAGTAGGTATCACTCTAACCTCCAATTTGATGGATGAACTCAGGTGGTCGGACGGGGACGGTTCTGGGGAGAACACTGCCCGGAATGCATACAATACGATTTTTAGTACACAAAATTTGTCGATTGTGAGTGGTTGGATGGTTAATTGTTGGAAGTGGTGCGATCAATTGAAAATTACGTTGTTTTTTTGGTTGGCAGCATTTAATAAAGTCTTAACATGGGACACACTGTTGAAAAAAGGTTGGATAGGTCCGGGTTTTTTCCACCTATGCAAAGCAAGCACATAAGATGTACCACACTTATTCATCCATTGCTCTTTTACTATGCGGGTCTGGACTTTTTTTGGTGCATTATCAACCATTCGATTGTGTGTGGTTTGGCTAGTCCATTGCTGAATGTATGGATGTGTGGCTCCTGAACCAGACAAGATCCAAAATGCTACCATTGTTCATGATCTGGTACATTTGGAAGGAATGTAACATGACTTTGTTTGAAGGGAACACGCCCTCGGCGTTAGTGGTTGCTTTGAAGACTATTGTTGCGATCAGGAAAAAACAAAGAGACATTAAGCCTCATGTATTAAGGATAAAAACTTTCAATAGACTTTTGGGTTTTGAT
>SNQJ01S0039231.1:40303-54329 GCA_010110895.2 Picea sitchensis
AAAGGCACATAACAATCTTCTACTTTTACTTGCAGTTGGTGTAGATATATTATTTGCATGTTTCATTTTGTTATATGGAATATGTTGTATTTTAAAGGAGGATCTGAGTGAAAATTCCACTAAGCAATAATAGTTTATCCATATGCCAAGTAATACATGAGTTAAACTACATCTCCAAACAACTCTCATTCTTTGTTGTGTTTGAACAATGATATAATTCTATCAATTGCATGAATGGCCTTCACTTTTGCATATCATGTCCTTAAGAGAACATTATGCATAATGGTAATGTGATATTTTCTCACCACAAATCCATTCCACACAACATCCTAATCTTGGTCCCTAATAATCTAGAGATTTGTCTTAGTATACATTGGATAAAATCATAGTTAAATGTTGCATATGTGTGCAAATCAAATGAAAGAAATAATGAATTTATGATATGATCTAAAATTGAGCAATAACTCTCCTAGATGTCCTTCAATGGGATGATCAAAAGATTTGAGAATTAACTTAATGCATTTAAAGTTTCTTTGCGTACACCTTGCTAATGCACATGATAATGGGACAAATTCAAACCATAATATTAATTATAAACTGCAAAATTTAGACACAACTAATCCCGAAGCCTTTCTCTTAAACGTATCTTACTACAAAAACTGGAAATCATGAATATAAACATACTATTAACTTAGTTGTTAATATGCAAATCATATGCCAATCTAAAATTAATATGTCACTTGCATGAAGGTACTCCAAGGGTTGAGCAAGAATCTGTAGTAGAGTGGAGAATGAACACAACGTTGAAAGTTTCTCCACTTACTTTGTAAAATCGCATGAGAATAGAATGAGGTCAAATCATAATATTAAGTATAAACATATACATATGATTTTTGAATGGATTGGGTGGGAATACACAAGCTTCGATAATGGCGGATTATCAGGCACAGGATTACACAAGCTTCGATAATGTCGTATTTTCACGCACAAGATTACTACTTGGATCATTTATGATCCCCAATATTTTTTTCATCACCACTACTCTGGAGGGTGTTAAGAGTTGTTTTTCTTTTTTTGAGTTATTTTAGAGCTTATACCCTTCAGGAGAGACTCTGTCGCTTGTGACAATTTTTGGATTTTAGTAATGGAGTACTTTTCGGGATAGGTTTTATTTTATACTGATGCTTTCTGACCTGTGTCCGTTGGGCAACATCACTCTTTCCTGGGGATGTTGGCTTGTTTTTTCGTTTGTCGGAGTTCTCCTGTGTTGACGAGTTGAGGAGTCTTGGGATTAAAGACTTTTATTGAACATAGGGCCTTTCCTGACAACTTGTGTTCTGTTGGATTAAAGAACCGTTGTTTTTTGGTCTCTATTCCCTTTTACTATGGCTATGGACTTGAAAGCAAATAATGACTTGATATAGGATGTCACGAAACTTATGGATCCCTTGGATGAGGCAGTGTGGAACATAAATGGACTTTTCAATGCGACTGACTTGGTTGGGGTGTCTTTGGGTATATCGTCTTGTACTACTCGTTCTTTAACTAAGACTGGGGACATTAACGATCCATGTCACCTCTCACCACCGGGTAACCGAATGAAACATAAAACCTTGTCTGATGGTGGTCCCCCTCTAATAATTGTTCGTCTTTGCCTAGGAAAGGGGACAAAGGTGATTTTCTGGATGGTTGGGTTAAAAAATCTTCACTAAAAAGTCCTCAGTCAGGGGTTCAGAAACGAGCTTGGAGGCCAAATATGAGAGTGAGGAATATGGTATTGGGGGAGGATGTGGGTCTAGTAGAGACCTGCAGACTAGCTATGTGTGGGATGGTAGGGAGCCTTTCCTACTCTTTTCTAGTTGATACTCCGTTTTTAGCTTGGGTACAAAAAACTTGGACTCCATTACTCGGTTATGTCCCTGAGATCCTATATCTCACGAAAGGGTGGATGGGGTTTATTTGCAAGACCCCGGAGGATGTCTCCATACTTTTGGACAAGTTCTGGGTGCTGGGAGGTAGCACACTAATGTTGAAAAGGTGGAGGGTGGCCTTTGACCCTGCTACTGATCACTTTCAACACAGGAATTTGTGGGTACTATTGCCTAGACTTCCGTTACATTTCTGGCATGAGGGGTCCCTAAAGGCCATTGGAAATGCCCTGGGAAGATTTATTACTGTAGACTCCACATCCCTGTCTACTTCAGCAAGGAAAGTGGGGAGGATTTTGGTGGAAATAGATATACATGAAGGGCTTCTAGAAACTCTGGACATATCATGGTGAGGCAGACACACCATTTAACGCTTAGACTATCAAGGCATCCCTTTCAGATGCAGTTGGTGCTATTGTACTAGTCATCTTCAGAGAGAATGTAGTGGCAAAGTTATTGACGAAAAATCTGAGAATACCCTTTTATAGGAAGATCCTCTGGCTTATGTTGATGATGAAGTATCCTCGGGCATTGCAACTTTTCATGATACAATCAAAGATATTCCATACACTATGTCGGGTAAGCTAAAACAATATTGCCCCTCACTATTTTCTTCATTAACCATGTGGGAAAAGGAAGCTCTAGAAAACTCAGGGTGGCTGTTGCGAGCTACTACTGACTCCAAAGGGGTTACTGAGGGGATACATGTAGATGTAGAGCTAGGTAAGGTGTCATTGTCTTCCATTGGCATTGAGGGAAGGATTCATAGCACTGATAAAGTTGGCGTTATGACTAGTGTTACAACTTTTCCACCTAGCTCCTCCGTAGGGTTTCCAGTGATCTCAGGCGTTCAAGTAAGAGAGGCGATGGACTTAACGATGACTTCCAGTACATCTCTTCCTGTTTTTGTCGAGTCAGAGGTGGAGCCGGGGTATAGAGAACCCAAGGAGGACGATCATTCCCTCAACTCGGTTATGGAGTCTATGATCCCTTTTATAAAGGATAATGATGATGCTATCAAGTTACCTACCTTTGTAGGGAGGAAATGCATTGACTGTGCAGAGTCTTCTGAGGCAACTAGCTCAAAGATTAAGATGGGGAGACAAGGGAGAGAGTTCGGTTGGTCAAGGGGTATAGGTACATAGATTTCACCCATAAAAACGAGAAGTTGCCGGAAGATTTTGACAAAAAACTTGGTGAAAATTACAGAGACAACACCCTCTACCAGTGACACTGGGCCTCTTAGAGCATTGAAAGCCTTGGTGAGGAATAAGTAATGCTTTTACTTTCCTTAAATGTTCGAGGGATCGGAGGCACCCTCAAAGTTGCTTCTATTCGACATTTGTTGGCACTTACTCTTCCAAAGATTATTTTTTTCAAGAAACATTAGTCTCAGCATAGAAAGCGAGAGATTTTTTACTCATTTTCCGACCTTCCTTGGCCGTTTGCTTGGTAAACTCAGTGGGTAATTTTGGTGGTTTTTTAGCTGCCTGGAACCCCTCACTTTACGACCTGGTTCCTTATCTAACGGTGGGAGGCATTTTGTTTACAGGTAGGTCCTTGTTTTTTAATAAGGAGATTGCTCTACTCAACATCTACGGTCCATGCATTAATCAGAAGGCTTTTTGGAACTCTGTAGAAGGCAACGACATAATTTCTATAAAAAAATTAATTATGGTAGGGGATTTCAATCTTCTGCTTTCTCCAGACGAGGCCTGGGGGGGGTCTAAGGTTGGTGTTTTGGATGATTATTATATTGATCTTTTTTCCTCTAGAAAATTAATTGATATCAAGCCTACTAAACTGGTTCCTACTTGGAGGAACGGTCATCGCGGCCTAGAAGCAGTATCAAGGCGTTTAGACAGGTTTCTAGTGGTTGGAGATCTTATACTTGATGTGGGATTTTATAGATATTGGGTCAAATTCCCCTTTATTTCAGACCATGCCTTGGTGCTCTTACAACTTGCTGCTCAGCCTGCCTTTAAAATCTATCCTTTCAAATTCAATGAACAGTGCCTCGGTGAGAAGGGTTTTATAGAGTTAGTGTATAAAGATTGGACAGATCCGGTGTATCTGTCTGAAAGAGGTAAGCAAAAGAGACTTATATGGAAGTTACAAGTCCTAAAAAAAGAATCCAGAAACTGGAATAATGAACTTAAGGCAAAAAACAAAGCAAAGATGATTGATATCGAAGCAGGGATTACAAAGAACATTAAGTCATTGTTGGAAGATCATACTGATGTAGAATTTGAGGCATCTTTGCGGGCTCTTGAGATCGAAAGGAATGGGTTACTTAGGAAAGAGGAAGAGATCTGGCACTTGCACAACAGGGCACTTTGCCTAGCATGCGGGACAAGAACACCAAGTACTTTCATAAACTTGCAAGTTACAATAGAATCAAAAATCATATTTGGGAAATCAAAAGGGAGGCAGAYGACTTGRTTTCTGATCAAAAGTCTATCAAGAGTGAAGTTGTGYGATATTTCAAACAATTATAYAGGGTGYCGACTTCAAGGTACATAGYTGATCAATGCAAGCTGGTGGAACTCTTTCCATTGATGGTCAATGYAGAAGAATCGAGCACATTATACAGGCCAATATCGTTGGAGGAATTGAAAGATGTACTTTCACATTGTAATAGGGAAAGAAGTCCGRGCCCGGATGGGTCRACAACAGAGTTCTTCTTGCATTATTTTGAGCTAGTGGGGGAAGATCTACTGGATATGGTGGAAGAATCAAGAACTCTAGGCAGTATAGTGGGTGGACTAAATTCTACTTTTTTGACCTTGATTCCGAAGGCTAATAGCCCTAATACTTTTGAGGACTTTCGTCATATTTCTCTATGTAACCTATGCTACAAGCTTATATCCAAAATTATTGCCAACTGGATTAAGCCCTTCCTGTCAAAGTCAATCTTGTCTGAACAGATGGGCTTTCTTAAAGGGAGGCATATACAAGATGCGATCGGAACAGCTCATGAAAGCCTTCATAGTATAAAGAAGAAGAAGATGCAGGCCCTTGTACTTAAACTGGACTTAAAGAAATCCTGTGACTGCATTGACTGGGATTTCCTTAGGCTGATTCTGCACAAAATTGGATTCAGGATAAATCTGACTAATTGGATCATGTCTTGCCTCACTTCTTCGTCCTTTGTTGTCTTACTCAATGGGGAAGCTACACATTTTTTCAGTAGTGGGAGGGGACTTAGACAGTGCTACCCTCTTTCTCCTCTTCTTTTCATTCTAGTTATGGAGGGCCTCAGCTTAATATTGAAGAACAGTCCAACGAAAGGAGAGATTTCAGGGATCAAGGTTGCCAGAGTGACCAAAATTCTTCACCTATTGTTTGTATACAATGTACTCATTATGTCTAAAGCAAGCCTTGTTGAATGGAGAGAGATTGATAAACTGATTAGTTTCTTCTGTAGAGCTTCCAGACTCGCGTTGAATCTTTCTAAGTCTATGGTCTATTCTGTTGGTCTCTCGGAGTCAGATGTGTCCCCTTACAAATATTTCCTTCCCTTTTCTTTTAGTGACCTCACAAACGGTTTCCGTTATTTGGGGTATACTTTAAAAACTGGAGCACATCGAGCAGCAGATTGGGATTGGCTTGTTAAAAAATTAACCCATAAAATCGATCTTTGGTGCAACAGGTGGCTCTCTTTGGGTGGGAGATTTATCTTGATTAAATATGTCCTGGAAGGCCATGCAGTGTTATGGATGTCCATGGAAGCCTTGCCATAGTTGATTTTATCAAAAATCAGAAAACTGATGTTCCATTTTTTATGGAATGGTTAGCAGGATCACAAGACATTTCATCTCTGTCGGTGGGAAGTTTTGTCTAGACCCAAAAAGTATGGGGGTTGGGGTCTGCGTAATCTCAATACTTTCAATTTGGCTTTGAACACGATCACTCTTTAGCGCATATTAAATCAGGAGAGCCTCTGGCACCAGGTAATAAGAGACAAATATCTTCTGAATTCCTCACTTATCAGCTGGATTAGAAGGCCATTACATAAGTACTTTTCAGCTTCCAGGATCTGGTTAAGTCTACTTCGCTCTCTGTCGATTATCAACCATTGGATAACTTGGTGTCCTGGAGCTGGTCATTCTGTAAATATCGGGCGTGACAGGATTCTAGGCTTGGGTGATGGCTCGTTCCTCAGTAACGAACTCCTCTCAACGCTTACTCATAGACAGGTGATAACCCTTGCCCAAGCTAAAGAAAGGCATGAGTTTGTCTTCTCTGCAGAGACCTGGCGGTCTAGTGATGAGCTGGTGCTGTCGGGTGAGCTAGCGTCAGAATGGACTGCATATACCTTGGAATTAAATGGAGTAGGTATCACTTTAACCTCCAATTTGATGGATGAACTCAGGTGGTCGGACGGGGATGGTTCTGGGGAGAACACTGTCCGGAATGCATACAATACGATTTCCAGTACACAAAATTTGTCGATTGTGAGTGGTTGGATGGTTAATTGCTGGAAGTGGTGCGATCAGTTGAAAATTACGTTGTTTTTTTGGTTGGCAACATTTAATAAAGCCTTAACATGGGACACACTGTTGAAAAAAGGTTGGATAGGTCCGGGTTTTTTCCACCTATGCAGAGCAAGCACATAAGATGTACCACACTTATTCATCCATTTCTCTTTTACTATGCGGGTCTGGACTTTTTTGGCGCATTATCAACCGTTCGATTGTGTGTGGTTTGGCTAGTCCATTGTTGAATGTATGGATGCGTGGCTCCTAAACCCGACAAGATCCAAAATGCTACCACTGTTCACGATCTGGTACATTTTGAAGGAGTGTAACCTGACTTTGTTTGAAGGGAATACGCCCTCGGCGTTAACGGTTTCTTTGAAGACTATTGTTGCGATCAGGAAAAAACAAAGAGACATTAAGCCTCATGTATTAAGGATAAAGACTTTCAATAGACTTTTGGGTTTTGATGTGGCTTTTTTTGATGGGGCAGCAGTGGCAGGGGGGACCATGTGCGGGGCAGGAGGCACTTTGAAGTGTATAAATTTGTCTCATTACAGATGGTATATCAACTGTGGCGTAGGGTCAAACATAAAGGCCGAATTACTGGGGGTGTGGGCCTCACTCCTGATTGCAAGTCATTTGGGAATTCAACAACTACAGGTTTTGGGGGATTCCAAAGTGATCATTGATTGGCTCCGGACGAACGTGAAGCTTCAAGTTATCAACATCAAAGGGTGGAAGAACAAAGTTCGAGAGTTGAAGACAACCTTCCAAAAACTCAGCTTCCATCACATTTTTAGGGAATCCAATGAGGAGGCGGATAATCTATCAAAGCAGATGCTCTCCTCTCCGAAAGGAAGTCTAACCTTTTTTACTTGGGATGGAGATTCTAAGGGGCCTTTCCATCATTGGAACATTTTCTAAGTATTTGCTTCTTTCCGGTTTTGTATGAGACTGTTAATCTTAGTGAGGAAAACGCTCTTTGATATGTAATCTCATAAATTTCAGTTTTTTTACAGTTTTATGACTGTAGTAGGCACTGTAGTATTTTTCTTGGTTGGTAGAGAAGGCAAGGGATGATCAGAGCTCTCTATGATTATAGTAGACCTTTGATGTTCCGACAAATCGAGATAGTGAAAGATATGTGGCTGTAAAAAGGAAAAGAAAAAATATTTTAATATAATTTTTTGAGCGAATTTTTTTCAGAAAAAAAAAATATATATATAAAAACATATCATTAACTCATTAATAAATATAAAAATCACTTAATTTTTCACATTTGTTGGAACATCTCTTTGTTAATATCCTCGTACTCCTAATTATCATATTCCTCCTCGTCACTCTCCTCCTCGATATCCTCATCATCTTCATCCCCATACTCCTCATCATCACTGGAATAATCACACACATCCTTATCCTCGTCATTGTAATCGATGAATTAACATTCCCTAAATATGAATGTGCGTCAAAATTTTCCTATATAATAATCACAATGTATTAAATATATTGTGAAAATAGAATGTTAATATAACATAAGATAAATTTACTAAATAAAAACATTAACTATAAAAATATAACATTATTTTACCAAAATAGTGAGGATGTGAAAATAAAAAATCATTCTCAAGGCTATGGAATAATTGAACAATAAATCTTAATATATTTGTGGACTTGTTTTGAACTCCCATGTGCAAATAATATATATATTTTAAAAAATTGTAAAGAAGAATTTATTTGAAATAATATTTGTCGAGTTATGGCTTAGTGGTTGGGATGGGGCATTGCCATGCAAATAACCCAGGTTTAAATCTTGATGGGTGTAGAGTCCTTCTAGGTGTGAGATGGAAGGTGTTTGACCTCCCACAGTTGGTTTTCCTTTGTCATCAAATGGACTTAACACTTGCCTCGCAAGATAAATGATAAATAATAAAGTTTGGTTAAACCAATTTGGTTTGCCAAGCGTGTGTTAAGTCCATTTGATGACAAAGGAAAATCAATTATGGGAGGTCAAACACCTTCTCTCTCTCTCTCTCTCTCACACACTCACACACACACACACATTTCTTGTAAATTGAATTGCATGGGTTAGCTCAGTTGGTTGAAACATTCACCAAAGGTGTTAAGAACCAAAGACTGAATACATAAATATCACAATAGATCCAAACCTTCTAGTAAGTCCTCTTACATTTCTTATATCTAACTATCATAGTGGGTCTTATTTAATAATATAGTGGACCTAGTCCACCTTACATTGAATGGCCTCCAGTATTATCACTATGGCTCTCTGGCCCCCCCACTATTGCTCTAGCTACACCACATAAGGCATGATACTGACAGGTGGGCCTTAGGTCACATGTTCAATTTTGGGCCAGTCCCTTGGGATTACTATCCACTATTGTGGTTGGTGGTTGAGTTGCTCTTCATCTATATATTTTGGGAAAGATGGGGGGATCCCACGAGATTTTCCTTGTAATTTTTTTTCTCATAACTTAACATTTCAAAACTTTTTTGTTGATTTGATTTTGAAGAAATTTATATGGTCACACATATTATTATGTTTTAAATGTGTTTAGCTTTCAGACAATTAACTTGTTTAATTAATTTTTTTAGGGAAAACTTGGCAGTGAAACCCAAGGGATCATTCTCCACATTTATGAGTTAATCATATAATCTAAATTCACGAGTTTATTCATTGTTGTTTATATTATTTCTTACACTCCATCCATTTTTCATTATGTGATCCATAAATGAGGGACTTATAGCCCACTCGCTTCACCAACACAGATCCTTTATGTAATTTAATTTTTTGTCTTAGCCTCGATCTTATATATAGAGTTATGTCTGCACAAAATACGCTAGACATTTGTTCCTCTGTGTTTCACAAAGATCTCTCTTCTCTCCCTTGCTGCAAAGCCTTCTCTTGATTGTAACCTACACACCACAACCAGTTGGTGACACACTAGCAATCCAATCAATAAAGATCTATTCTCCGCAAATATTCTGAAGCTAGTGACCAGATTCTAATGCTATGTGAGTTTTCCATTCTCAGTGTAGTCTCTGCCCTTCTAATGGTTGCATGGCCTTCTTTATGTAACCAATGGAAACAACCAACTGCAATCCCCTATGGTCTTAGACTTGTCTTCCCACAAGAAACCAAATGACAATGCGGTGGAAAATCTTTATTCTCAATGAGCCAGCCAATCCCAGGTCTCCACTCTAAATAGCTTGATGTCCAATGGCTTGCAAATCTGCTCATAAATCTGTTACCAGACCCATGTTTGCTAAGGAAGATGAATCAACCAAGAGAAAGCCCAATTGACCAGAGTGGAATTCTAGTCAACTAACAGGTGAAGTTGACCAAATAAAGAAGGGGGAAAAAAGCCCAACGGAATAAGATGACAAACAATGAAGCAAATTAGTCAATGGACGAGTTGGGTTGACCAGTAGTGGAGATAAATGCTCAAAGGGCGAATTGTGTAACCAACAATGAAGATAAATGTCTAAAGGGCGAATTAGGCGGCCGACAATGAAGGAAAACATCTGAAGGGAAAATTGGGAAACCAAGAACATCTAAAAATGCCTAACAACATCTAAATATGCGTAGGGAAGTAGGAATTCACTCAACAACATCTCAATACGCCCAACAACACCTGAGTATGCCCAAGCAGGTAGGGATTCACCCAACAACATCTGAATAAGCCTAACAACATTGTGGCTTGTCAAAGTAAAAGGACGTCGACCAAGTTGAATCAAGTCAATCAACAATGAGAGTGATTCAACTAGTCAGAAGTTGAATCGACCAGGTAATGAGTCGACCAGAAAGGTGAGTTGACTAAGTAAGAAATTGACCAACAAAGGAATTAAGTTGATTGACGTTCATAAAAGTCAACTAGCAAACAAAATCAATCAGAGTGAGATGAAGTCAACCTAAGGAGCAAAGAGTGGCTCACTCCAAGCATGTATGGCCTGTATAGACATCGTACGACCATGTGGTTGAGAGGAAATGCCCTGACTTATTCAAAATTAACTTGGGTAGATGCAATCGACCAAGGCAAGGTAAAGTCGACCAAGAAAATTAATTAAAACGACTAAGGAAGAGGTAATTCAACCACATAATTAAAAGATCAACTCAACAAAAGAAACCCGACTTAGCAACAAGAATTAAGTCGCCCATATAAAATAAAATCGACTAGCATGATCCAATCGACTTGGAGAGGAATCCAATAGACCAAGAAGACACGTAGTCAACCAAACATGGAATAAAACGCCCTAATGTGATATAAACTTGCCCATGCATGAATTAAAATGCTCAGGGTGATGTGAACTTTCCTAGGCATGAAGTAAAATGTCTTAGGTAAGTGGGAAAATGTCTTAGCTATGTAGAGAGTTGCTTATGAAATGAATCTTAGCTCAAAGAGAGTGATGACAGTTTGTAGGAGTGATAAATTCTCTAACAACCATAAAAATGAATTTGGAAACTTCCTACATATTTGCAACAGACAAAATGGACGATGGACATTTGAGAGCTATTGCGGTTCCTTGTTTCCATTAAAATCCAATTACAGGCAACAATTTAGAACACATGGGAATCCATATCTCATCTAAAAAATGAAGCAAGCATCAAAATTGATAGCTCAACATACTAAAATCAAACACAAGCAATCACCATGAACTCATAATATTTACACTGGAAACCCAATTGGGAAAAACAAGCGTCAAATGGGGCTTAATATTTCATTCAACTATCTCTGGTTACAATGATATTTGTTCCTCTCCTCCTTGGCAAAATAAAAACCCTTTAAGAATGAAATTCATGAGAGAAATAGGAAGAGCTAGGGGCTAAGGGAAGGTCAACAACCATGGCTCTTCACTTCCCATTCCTCAGCCTTTTACTTTATTCATTTTTAAATTACCTTTAACTCTCTAATTTCCTCTCACTTTCTCATTTTTGTCTTATTCGACTTTCACATTTATATTTCTTACATAGTTTATTGACCTTTATGAATTGTCAATTTAATCTTGCAAGTACCGAGCTTACACCCATTCCTCGGTTCAGATCCATTTCAGATCATTATGTGATATTATATCTCTATTTTTTACTATTGTAAAGAATAATTTATCAAAATTATATTTGTTAATTGTGGCTTACTGGTTGGGATGCAACATCGCTATGAAATAGCCCAGGTTCAAACCTTGACATGTGTGGAGCCCTTGTGTGTGTGTGAGGGAAGGTGTTTGACCTCCCAAAGTTGGTTTTCCTCCATCGTCAAAGGAATTAACACATGTCTGGCAAACCAAATTGGTTTAAGAGGACTCTAATAAGATGATTTTTTCTCTATCATATATAAGGCGTTTGACCTCCTAGAGTTGGTTTTCCTCTGTCGTCAAAGGACTTAACACATGTTTGCCAAGCCAAATTGGTTTAAGCAGACTTGAATCTCTAATAAGATACATTATTCTCTATCACCCACACATACACACATTAGTAGTCTACACACACTATGAAATGGTCTTTTCTGACTACTTAGAATAACACGAAGGGAAAGTAGCATTTTTGGCCTACATTCTAGTAGGCATCATTTTGGATTAAAGGAATTGCATATGTCAAATGTTAACATTGCATACTTTTGTTGCAATAGGGGTATTCGAGGGTGTTGAATCCATTTTTGGACCCAAAAACAACAATTTCATCAATCCAAAACTACAATTCCAGCAATGATTGCGTGGCTAGAATCAAGTGATGGTAAACTAGAAAAGTCTAAATTCTAGAACGTTTAGCCTTCTCTATCTATCTATCTACACACACACATAGACATACATGCATATGTATGTATGCACACACACACATGTGTGTGTATGTATGTATGTATGTATGTAGCATGCATGCATGTATGCATGTATATATGCATGTATGTGTATAAGTTCAGCCCCATGGGTTAGCTCAATTGGTTGATCCATTCATTTAAGGCATGTTATTGTTCAATTCTCGTCGCGTCACTTCGGGTTACTAGTTGCTAGTGTAATGGTGTTTGAGCCACCTTCCATCTAGATATTTTTGGAAAGAGGGGAATCCTAGGTTTTCCTTGGAAAAAAATTATTTCTCGTAATTTAATGTTTCAAAACATTTAATTGATTTCATTTTGAAGAAATTTATATGGAAATCCAAGTTATGCTTCCCCACATTTGTGAATGACAACCCCAATGAACCAATCAACATAGACTAGTTTGCCTCACCAAGGAGGATTCAAACCAAACACCCATTGACACAAGACTAACTAAATGCATAACAACATTTGTGACAATTAATTGAGCTAACTCATTAAACTATTTAACTTAATTAATTATATCAATACATTATAATGAATTGAAAATTTTAAATTCAAATCATAATTAATTAAAATAATTTAAAGTTAAAATTGATTAAAATAATTTAAAGTAAAAATTAATTGATTAAATAAATTAAAATGATTTATAATTAATTCTAACTTTGGGAAGATGGTGAGTGGTTATCTTCCATTTATTTTTTGTTTTCTAATAAACTTTATTTCCACCACATTTGAAAGCGACTCCTTAATTCCTCCTCCATTAAATTTTTATTTTTTTAATAACAACTATTTGGACACTCCTATTTAGACACTAACTATTATTGCTTCCATGATATTATTTGGTTTGTACATCAATAATCAAACTTTATTTCCACCACATTTGAAAGTGACTACTTAATTCCTTTTTCTATTACTATTAAATTTTATTTTTTAAACAACTACTTGGACACTGTTATCGCTGTCGCTGTAGTTGATATCCACAATTTTATTTGTTTTGGATATAAATATGGGCACCATTGCAATCTCACAAAGACAATTAAATATACATTACGATAGATGTTAAATTAGATCTTCCTCTATTCTCTAAATAGGACATTTTTAAAGATGTAAAGTATATTAATCACATGTATGTTAAGGTTTTGTATAATTATTTTATAAAATCATTTTTTTTTGTTGAATTGATTGATATAAATTGACACAAATCATTATTTTTTGTTTTTTGTTGTTTAAAATATATTTTTAAATGCATAAATGGATTTAACATGTTGAAAAACTTGTTGGGCACTTACATTATATAAAAATAATCACTTAAATATGCAGATCTAACAATTTCTCGTCGGATTTCGGGTAAATGTGACTGGAAAATATCACCGAAAACGAGTCATTTCGTAGAACGTTTAGACTACAACTTATGTTAATTCATAAACTAAATGTTTGTGTGGTCTCAACCTTACATGTTTTTATAATGTGGATGTTGTTTATGTGGACATTTCTAGCATCTAAAATTTCAAGTATTCAATTGTATTTATGGACATGTCCATGGTTGCAATTGTGGATCTTTACTTTTTTGTCATAATATAGACATCGTGAATGCTTTATTGGTAATAAGCGTAGACATTTCTTCAATTATAATTAAACAATGCCATTTTACCACCCCATTTGCCCCTTGAAATGCCACTAAAATAAGAAAAGAATTGAAAAAATTGTAGAATTTGAAAGTGAACTATTTTGAGAGTAACTTGGATAGTATCTTCTTTGAAATCTTATAGTGAAGAGTTTTGGATCGAGGCTT
>SNQJ01S0039231.1:60289-70403 GCA_010110895.2 Picea sitchensis
TTTGGAGCGCCCCCCCCCCTACCCCAGCCTCCCAGTTGGGGTTCGGAGGCAACGCCGACGAAGATAGTTTTTTGGGTGGAAATGCCTTGCAAAATAATGTAATTTCATAGTCAATCTGGACCGTTCATTATTAAGTTGCAGATCCAACGATAAAATTTATGTTGGTTCTTTTTTACCCTAGAAGGCAACCCTTTTTTATGGGGGCATTGTATTATGGTCAATGATGGGTTTATCGTCGATAGTTTGCAAGCCCGTGGTATTGGGTAACCCATGGTATTTTCCCATGGGATTATATGTAATGAAGCCTATTTAAAGGATGTGTGAGTGAGATAAAATTTGTGTGTACGAGAGAGGAGATTGTGAGAGAGTGGAGAGGAGGTTGCAAGGGATGTGTTGTAGGTGTTATCCCTTCATTTTGTTGTATAGAATAAAAGAAGGATTGATTGTTTCTTCATGGATGCAACCCATATCAAGTGAACCACGTATATTGGTGTTTCTCTTGTATTGTGTTCTTATGTGTTTTATTTCCGCATTCATTTTGATTTATTTTTATTATTATTTCTCTATGATCCTATTCCTAACAACTGGTATCAGAGTTGGAGGTCTATTTGGATGATAAACTCATAGGAAATGAGGGTTCACGGTTCGAGTGGGAGCAATGGTAAAAGAAGGCAAGTTTAGGGTTGTAATGTTCCCAAGCCAATTTTTTCGCTGGAAACACTAATTGTTCACTGTCTACTGTTGTTTGGATGTGTGTTTGCAGGTTTGCTCATGAAGTTGTGCATTAGGGTTTATACATTGATTATTAAAGTTTGTGAACATGGATTTGAAGATGTGTCATAAAGAAATACAAGATATAACAAGAGACACCAATATGGAACTAAATAACTCAGATTTGACCTTTATTTAGATAATATAGAAAATCTGATACAACAGATCTGCAGATCTGGAAGAATACAAATAGAAGCCTCCAACTGGAATAAGAGCTTCTACAAAATGCTTTAGACTGAATATACAAGTCTCCCAAGGAAATATAATAAGTTGATGGAGACAACAAGATTAATTTATTTCCCTCCAAGGTTCAGATCCAAACCCCTTGGCTGAGTTGCACCCTCTTGGATGACTGAATACTCTTAATAATTCGGTGCTATTGCTAGAAGCCTCCAAATGCTCTAAAACTTGATGGAATAGTAGATCGGGGCAAGACAAACCCCCTGCTGAAGTCTCAGACTAAAAGATGAAGATATGCTCCTCCAATAGTTGAAACCCCAAACTGAGTTGCACCCTCCTGGATGACTGCAGAGACCCAATAATTCAGCCTCATTGCTGGGAGCCTCCAAATGCTATAAATCTCGTTGGAAATGTAGATCGGGGCAAGACAAACCCCCTGGTGAAGTCTCCAACTGAATAGTGGAGATCTACCCCTCCAAATTGAAGAAACTCCTATCTGTAGTGCACCCTCCTTCTCTCCAACTCTTGCCAAGCCCCAATAAATCAAATGGAAAGTAAACCTCTCTCCAATTTTTTTAGGAATAATGATTGAGGCGCTACAGAGAAAACCCAGATGTACAAAAGTGAAAAAGCCACCTTTATCTCCTGGATCAAACTCCTCTTCCTTCAATGGTGTGCCCCCCTTGCTGGAAACTCCCTAGATTGTGCATTATTCCTTCACTGAATTCTTGATGATACATGTAGCTGTTGTAGAATGGTGTGGGTGGAGTATTGCATCCTCGAGACCAAGATTGGGTCAAGAGAGGTGGGATCTTTCACCACCGAGTTGATCTCTAGGGTTTGTAGTCTCAAAACCCTCAAAATTGTTTTGTGCTCAAGAGCCCAAATGAAAAATATGATAATAATCCAAAATGAATGAGAAGTGCTCCCTTCCTTTCTTTTATACTCCAGATCTATTTCTTTGTTGAGTTAGTTAACCCCTAGGGTTAACTCCTAGTTTTTCTCCACATGCTCTTTTCTTTTCTTAAGTTACCTATTTCTCCCAAAGTCAACTCAATAATATAACGTTGTTCTTAGGTAATGGATTTTGGTTGACTTTGTCCCCATGATGCATGAGACTATAGTCTAGTGGGGATAACTAGACTACTGAGTCTCTCCAAACCTCTTCATCAAGAGGTGGGGAACATTACAGTCTCCCCTGCTAGAAATTACTTGCCCACGAGGAATTATGGACCTGTCTCTTGGAGCATTTGTTCACCTTCCCAAGTAGCATCATCTATAGGTAAATTCTTACACTTGACCAAATATCCCTTGATGCTCCTCTTCCTTAAATTCTTCTCCTGGACTTCTAATATCTCCTCTAGTATCAATATCAACTGTCTTTCTTCATCCAAGGGTGGCAGTTCCTCAATAGGAATGATGTGTTTACCAATGGCGCTCTTCAAGCATGACACATGGAAAACATTATGTATTTTGATGCCCTATGGTAGATCAAGCTCATATGCCACGGCTCCTACCTTTCTGTTGACCCTGTATGGACCAAAGAAGCGAGGTTAGAACTTTTATGCACCACTCCTCTTAATGGATGCTTGTATGTACAGTTGAAGCCTCAAGTAAGCCAAATCACCAACCTCAAATGTGTGCTCCACCATGTGCTTGTCTTCCTATACCTTCTGTTGATTATGTTCCCTTTGTAGGTGGTCCTTAATTTCTCTGAGTATATCTTGACTATGCTGAATCCAATCCTGAATCATGGGAGCCCTGTTGTCACCAAAGACAATCTCCACAAAGGAGAGGGGATCATAATTGTATAAGGCTCTAAATGATGGCATACCAATAGACATATGATGGGTGGTGTTGTAGCAATATTCCCCCAAATGAAGCCACTTAACCCATGCCTTTTGTTTCCCTGACACATAATTCCTGAGGTAGCCTTCAATCCACTTGTTGACTATCTATGTTTGGCCATGGTACTAGGGGTTAAGGCGGAACCCACCAACCTGAATAGTTCCTGCCAAAAGGTGCTCATAAACTTGTTGCCCCTGTCACTCACAATGGTTTTGGGTAAACCATGCAATATGAAGACCTCCCTGAAGAACAAATATGCAACCTGTGTTGCACTGTAGTCTGTGGCAATGGCAAAAACATGCGCAAACTTGGTTAACATGTCTACCACCACAAAAATGCAATCTTTGTCCTGGGCCTTGGGCAATCCCATGATGAAATCCATAGATATGCTTTCCCATTTGTGCTCAGGGATGGGAAGTGGTTGCAGTAATCCTGTTGGGTGGGTGTGTTCGTCCTTGTTTACGTGACAAGTGGTGCACTCTTTGAGTGGCGCATCACATCTTCCTTCAAGCCCTTCCAAGTGAATCTTTCCCTTATCTGCCGATATGTCTCGATGAACCCTTGATGTCCTGCATTGGTGAATCATGGCATGCTTGCAGTAGTTTGGATTTAAAGCTTGACTCGGGGACCTAGAAGATTCGGCCCTTGTAGTATATGATGTCATCCATAATTCTGAAGTTGTCATCTTGTTTCTGTCCATCCATCAATTCGCATGCAAATCTATTTTTTGAGTATTCCACCAAAAGGTGGGCCTTCCGGTCAACTGAGATGTTGGTCATGGAATAAACTAATGGTCTTATGGATAAGGCATCTGTCACCACATTATTCTTCCCTTTGACAAACTCAATGTCAAAGTCATAAGCCTGGATTTTGCTCACCCATTTATGTTTCCTTTTATTTAAGTCCTTTTGATCCATAAAGTACTTGAGGTTGTTGTGATCTGTCCTCACAATGAATTTTGCCCCAACCAAATATTTCTTGAACTTAGCCAATGCATGCATGATGGCTAGCATCTCTTTGTCATAGATGGTGTAGAGAATCTCAAGACCCCTCAATTTTCGTCTTTCATAGACAATAGGGTGCCTATTCTGCATAAGCACTACTCCAATGCCCTCCCCTAAGGCATCACACTCCACTGTAAAGGGTTGTGCGAAATCTGGTAGAGCCAATACCGGACAAGTACTCATCACCTTCTTCATTTTGTCAAAGGTCAACTATGCTTTTGGATTCCACTTGAATGCTCCCTTCCTGGTCAAATCGGTCAAAGGTGCACAAAGTTGAGATAATCCTTTGAAAAACCTCATGTAATAGCAACAAATGCCAAGAAACCCCTTGAATTATGTGAGGGTCTTAGGTGTGGACCAATCAAGTATAGCTTGTATCTTCTCTTGGTGTACCTATACCCCTTTCACCCCAATGATGTGTCCCAAATAAAGGACCTTTGTCATCCCAAATTCACATTTGGATTCCTTATCATACAAAGATTTCCCTTCCATGATAGCCAAAATTTTCTCTACATGCTGAAGATGCTCCTCCCAAGTTTTGCTATAGATCAACAAGTCATCAAAGGAGAATAAGATGAACTTCCTTAGTTGCTTGTTGAAGACATGGTTCATGCAAGATTGGAAGGAGGCTAGTGCATTAGTCAGCCCAAAAGGCATCACCAAGAACTCATAGTGACCATAGTGACATCTGAAAGCAGTCTTGGGTACATCTTGCTCCCTCATCTTTATCTGATGATAGCCAGAGCGCAAGTCAATCTTTATGAAGTATACAACCCCATGAAGCTCATCCAATAGCTCATCAATCCTAGGGATAATGTATCTATTCTTGATTGTCTTCTTATTCAAATCCCTGTAATCAATGCACATGCGCATGGTCCCATCCTTCTTTTTCAGTAACACTACTGAAGATGCAAAGGGATTGGAACTTGGCCTAATGTGACCCATGTCTAATAGTTCTTTAAAGGTATTCTCAATCTCATCTTTGTATTTATTGGGGTCCCTGTAGGGAGTGGTGATGACAAGTTTCGTTCCCTCCTCCAACTCTATGATGTGCTCAAACCCCCTATCTGGTGGTGCTCCTGGTGGTATGGGTTCAAAGACCTTGCTGTGCCTTTCAATGATTCTCCAAATCTCTGGTGTGTAGTGAGTATCCCCTTTCTTATCCACCCGAACCGATATTCTACATCATGCTGCATGTGCAATGTATTCCCTCCTGAAGATGGCCTCCATGCGCTTTGTTGTCACCACTCTAGGTGTGTTTCCTTTCATGCCCTTGAGAACCACCTTTTTCCCATTTTCCTCTGTGAAAGACATCTCCATGGTCTTGTAGTTGGTAGTGATTGGCCCCAGCGTACTAAGCCACTGAACTCCAAGGATGATGTTAGTGTCTGGAAGGTCTGTCACATATAAATCTTGTGCCAAATCGTGTCTACCCAATGTAAGCTTCATTTCCAGAATATATCTATCACAAGGCATAGTGCGCCCTCCTGCTACCTCCACACGAAACCCTTCAAATTCAATTGTAGGTATGTGTCTTCTTTGCAGTAGGGCTGAGTCAATGAAGTTGTGTGAAGCACCCCCATCAACGAGAACTGAAACCTTATGCCCCTGTAACACCCCTCTCATTTTGAAAGTGTTGAATTTGGGTACCCCACTAATTGATGCTAGTGTTACCTTCTCATCTGCCGCAAGGCCATGACTTGCATCCTCCTCTTCTGCGTTTTCTATGGGATATGCCTCCATGTTCTGTAGATGGTCGAAACCTTCCTCCTCCTCATCATGAGAAATCACTTCAATGTAGTGAGCCTTATGCTTTCCCATGCATTTGTGTGTTGGATTCCAAGGCTCTTTGCAAGTAAAGCACAACTGCTTCCTTCTCAATTCCCTCCTAGTGGACTCATCCATTCTACCCCTTCCTCGGTCAAACCCCCTTTGGTCTCTCCTCCCTTTGTTCATGGGAGGTATTTGGTCTCTTCCCCCTGGGTTTAGAGGATGTCTAGGGGTAAATCTAGTCTTTGTTGCTGATCCCAAGTCCCTCGTCTTCCATATAACATCCTGTAAGGTTATAGGCTTAAAAGCCTTGACCCAACCCCTTAAGGGTTCCATCAACCCCTCTGTGAAGAGCATCATAAGTCTCTCTTGAGACACATCCTACATCATAACTATTATCCTCTGAAACTCCTCTATATATACCTCAGGTGATCCTGTCTGTCTGAGTTGGGTGAGTTCCCTAAAAGGTAGCTATGGATCCCCCTGGTCAAACCTGTCAATAAGCCTCTGTGTAAACTATGTGTAAGCAGTGATCTGATTGTGGCCTAGTGTAGTTTGTTGAAATAATGTAACTGCAAAGAGTATTCTAATTATTATTGATATATTATTCATTAGATCAATCCCCTTTTGCGAATTGATCATGTCGGGTATTGTAAATAACCAAATCCCCTTTTGCGGATTGGTAAAACCCTAATTGTAATAGGTAGAATGAGAAGTCGACCCCCAGATTAATTAAAGGTGGTTATAACCATCCAGATTGAGAAGTCGGCCCTGCCAGTGAAAAGTCACCTGCCAGATTGTATAAATAAAGAGGCCAGTGCCTCATTTGGACACACACTCACTTATTCATCAGAGCACAAGTTCGGAGCTGTAGTTGGAGAAGAAATAAGAGATAGAGAGGCACATTCTTGGGAAAGGACTTTTTGTATTTGTTTGAGTTATCTCTTGGCATTGTCTTGTCTATCTATATTAAGGAAGTTTTGTTGGATTTTCTCCCCCATGAGGGTTTCCTAGGATAAATGATGCGTCTCTTGTGATTGTGTATTTCTCAGTGATCCTATCTATGCTATTGTTATCTAATGAAATGAAAAGAAACTCAGTAATAGCTTAAACCTTAACATTGTATCAGAGCTAAGCTGAAGAGAGCATCTTTCATAAGAGAAAGTGAAAAACATCACTGTTGTCGTACATGCAAATTAAGGCTTTTTGTTGGAGAACTATTTCAGCCCCAAAACATCTAGAAAAGTGTGCCCTTCCTCAAGGACCACTTTGGCATCCTCAGCGCAACTTTTCAGTGGCTAGATCTCCCGAAAAGTGAAACCCTAGTTTTCACAAAGTACCAGAAGTACCAGAAAATGAGAGTACTAGAAGTACCAAAAAATGAGAGTACTAGAAGTACCAGAAGTACCAGAGTACCAAAAGTATTGGAAAACCAGAAGCACCAGTCCATAAATCCACAGATCAAGTTTGAAGGGGTAAAAGTTGGATTTTCTAAAATCTAACCACACCAGGCTACTCGCCTCAACCAAGCGCACCTCCTGGTAAGTTCAGAATTTAATTTTGAGCATTTTCATTTTTGGTCATTTTCCTAACCCTAGGTAAAAGATGTCTGCAAGAACTAAGCTTGTTGACAAGATGGAAGGTGTGGAAAACTTTTGTCCCTGGAAGTATAGGAAAAGATGCTTCTGCCCCTGTAACACCCCTCTCATTTTGAAAGTGTTGAATTTGGGTACCCCACTAATTGATGCTAGTGTTACCTTCTCACCTGCTGCAAGGCCATGACTTGCATCCTCCTCTTCTGTGTTTTCTATGGGATATGCTTCCATGTTCTGTAGATGGTTGAAACCTTCCTCCTCCTCACCATGATAAATCACTTCAATGTAGTGAGCCTTGCGTTTTCCCATGTATTTGTGTGTTGGGTTCCAAGGCTCTTTGCAAGTAAAGCACAACTTCTTCCTTCTCAATTCCCTCCTACTGGACTCATCCATTCTACCCCTTCCTTGGTCAAACCCCCTTTGGTCTCTCCCCCCTTTGTTCATGGGAGGTATTTGGTCTCTTCCCCCCGGGTTTAGAGGAGGTCTAGGGGTAAATCTAGTCTTTGTTTCTGATCCCAAGTTCCTCGTCTTCCATATAGCATCATGTAAGTTGGTAGGCTTAAAAGCCTTGACCCAATGCCTTAAGGGTTCCATCAACCCCTCTGTGAAGAGCATCATAAGTCTCGCTTGAGACACATCCTACATCATAACTGTTATCCTCTGAAACTCCTCTATATATACCTTAGGTGATCTTGTCTGTCCGAGTTGGGTGAGTTCCTTGAAAGGTAGCTATGGTTCCCGCTGGACAAACCTGTCAATAAGCCTCTGTGTAAACTATGTGTAAGAAGTGATCTGATTATGGCCTAGTGTAGATAACCCATGGTACCACCAATCGCGAGCTTTTCCCTCCAATTACATTGTGGCAAACTTGATGGCATCCATCTCTCTCATGGGGTTAAGCTGTAGATAGGTATCGAGTTTCTGCACCCAAGCTTGCACAATCACCTTGGAAGATCCATCAAAGTATGGTATTTCCATCTTGCCTCCCTTGCGATCCAATTCATAGTTATTCTTGGGACACTATTTGGGCTTTCCCTTGAATTTAATCCCACAATATCCATCCAATGTGACTTGCCTTTTGAACCCTGCGCTCAATGAGTTATATTCCCTGACATACTGCTCAAATTTTTCCTCAATTTCATTGTGATAGTTGTGTTGTGGTTGGTTATCCAAGAATGTAGGTAGGTAGGGTCTAGAGGTAGTTCTATTATGTGTTGGCACCTTAGGATCCCCTCCTCCATAACTATGTCCCTCAGTGTGGTAGTAAGAGTTTTGCTCCTGATGAGGTCTAGTTTCCCCATGAGACCCACTGGCTTCTTTGTTTGCATAGATTTATGGCCCCTTTCCTGCATGGGTCAAATGTAATAGGACCTAAGCAATCTTATCCTGACCGACATTTACTCTCTCAAAGGTATCCTTCAACTCAAACTGTCCCCTGTGCACTACCTCCTTGTTTTCCTATAGATGGTGCACCAATGCACTTTATGTCTGACGAATGGAGTGTTGTGTTGAAAAGTCAACAAGAAATGTGTGTCTAATTTATTTTTCCCTTAAATAAATTGGACATTAAATATTAATCTATTATCTCATAATTACTTGAAATAGTTAACTAAAATGGCAAATCAGTTAGCTATAGGAAATTCAAGTTCAAAGGTTGACTGGTGGGACGTGGAAGTCGAATTAGTTGTAACTAAGTGACTTGAAGTTGTAACATAGTTATAAGTGTAGTTATGTGAGTTGTGAAGTAGTTTAACTGAGTTAAGTGAGTTAAGCTCAGTTGCAATAGTTGTAACTGAATTTACACTAGTGAGAGTTCAGTGAATTAATTATTAATTAATTCACAATCAGTGAACTCACATGCAACTGAAGATTTACCACTATTAACTACATGCATGCTAGATCCAGTGGAGACCCAGTTGAGATAATAGGTGAAAGGGACAATTTGGCTATCAGTTGTGATTTGAGTGAAGTGCACTCATGCAATCACACACACAATGGATGTGCCCATAAGCAATGCGTAGCCTAGGCAAGAGGAATTTGAATTCATTTGCAGGGTTTTCATTGCAGGGATTTGCGCAGAGGAGGCAGACTATCTGGAGGCAGAGAATTGGCACACGTATTTGCTAATTTTTGTATGACAGTGTGAGACGATTGTATATTGTATTGAGAGCTCTTGGATTAGATTTTTGTATGAGATTGTTTCATGATCCATGATATATACATAATATATGATAGTGGGGTTTTTAGCTTTATGCTTTCCCGGTAAAACATATGTGTTATGTGCGATTGATCTTTCTTCTTGATATTGCAATTGGCGATTGTGTTTTAAATTCCGCAAGAGTATTAGTAGAAGCGATTGTGTATTTAACAGTGGCATATAATTGTTAGATTAGGAGAATCCAGGCAATACATAATTTGTATTTAAATTTCTACATGGTATTAGAGCGCAGAAGATTGCAGAAGTTGAGTTTGTGACTGGATAGAATTCAAATTTGTAGAAAGACTTTCTTGGTGCTACAGTTGATTCAAGATCGAAATGGATTTCAATGGATTGAGGTTAGAGTATGCACTCAAGGGAAGCTCGAACTATATTGCTTGGAAGGACATGATGGAGGCAATACTTGAAGACAATGGCTTGAAGGAATTCATTGACAAAGATGTTCCTAAGCTAGATGCTGCAAATTTTGATGCATGGAAAAAGAAAGTGGCAAAGGTGAGGAGGATCTTGTTGGAGGGAGTACGAGACCACATTGTCTCAAGCCTCCATGGGAAATTCACACCATATGCAATGTGGAAGACTTTGATGGATCTATTCCAAAACAGCAACGACCATAGGAAATTGGCGCTCAAAGAGAAACTCGGAAAGATCAAGATGGAAAAGGGCGACTCCATTCCAAAATATCTCACGAAGTTTGTCCAATGTCGAGACTAGTTGGGGAGTGTGGG
>SNQJ01S0039232.1:6278-26624 GCA_010110895.2 Picea sitchensis
AAGGAAGTATCGACAACACAAAGACTCGACATAGAAAATATAGGGTGTCCAGGACAAAACTTTCAGTGGAAAAAGGACCAGCCAACATTGCAGAATCATGTGAAATCAATATTCAATATAGCTACAGAACAAAGAGAAGATCAGGAACAACCCGACTTCCCATAAATTTTTAGAAAAATCGAAGAAGGGGAACGATATCTTGATGAAGAAAAACCACCAGAATGGATGGAGGCCGAAATTATAACAAAATAATTTAACATATCAAATGACGATTGCCCAAAAATGGTTCGAATAGGTGATTATTGGATGAACAATCAAATAGTTGGCATAGTCAACCTGCTAAAAGAATATCAAGAATTTTTTTTGCGCAATTACAAGGACTTGTAAAGGAAATGGGAGAGATGAAGACTGAACTCATTCCAGGAGAAAAACCAATAAAAAAATGACCATACAAACTAGCCAATAAATATAAGATGATAGTTCAAAAAGAGCTTGAAAGAAAGCTACAAGAATGTACCATTTACCCGATTGACAAAGCATAATGGGCAAGCCCCATGGTGGTGCAACCAAAGAAACATGATCCCAAGAGGCTAAGAATTTGTGTCGATTTCAAGGGACTCGATAAATTTATTGTGACAGATCTGTTCCCTATCCCCTTCATTGATAAAATCATTAATGAAGTCACTAGTCACGAATGCTACTCATTTATCGACGGATTCTCAAGTTATAATTACTAGGTGTCGATAGCGAAAGAAGATGAACCAAAGACAACATTTGTCTCAGAATTCAAATCCTTCGCCTACAGAGTCATGCCATTTGGACTGAAGAATGCACCAACAATCTTCTCGAGAATAGTTGTTAAAGAATTTCAAGAATATATATATATATATAACTATGGCTGCCTACTTTGACGAATGGACGATATAAAACCTATTTAAGAATCATATACAATGGCTTAGTATTATGCTAGAACGGTGCAGGAAAATCCAACTATCGTTAAACATCAAGAAATGCATATTTTCTACACCAATTGGAATCATGTTAGGACATGTGGTATGTAAAGATGGAGTAAAGGTCAACATGGAAAATATTAAAATTATTCTCGACTTAAAGTCGATTGTGAACCAAAAAATAATAATTTTTTTCTTGGGACACACTAGATACTATAGAAAGTTTATACGTCATTATTCAGACATCACATTTCCAAAGGATGAACTTCTACGAAAAGAAATCAAGTTTATATGGAGCCAAGATTGTCAGGAATCCTTTGAATTCCTAAAGAAAAAGTTGGTTGAAGCTCCAATACTAAAATTTCTTGATTGGTCGAGAAGGTTTCATGTGCATGTCGATGCTTCCAACGTCGTTGTTGGGTCGGTCCTAGCACAACCATACGATGACACAGTCGATCATCCAAACACATACACAAGTTGAAAATTGAACAAACCAGAAATAAATTATTCAACCACGGAAAGGGAAGCCTTATCAATGATATTCTCTCTACAAAATTTTTGTCATTACTTACTTTCCAATATGTTCACATTTTTTACAAACCATAAAGCATTGAAATATTTGGTTAATAAATTGGTCCACCATGGCAAGATTTGTCGTTGGTTACTTTTATTTCAGGAGTTTGAGTTCAACGTAATCATACGACCTGGAAAACAGAATGTCCGACCCGACCATCTTTCACGACTTGAAACGGGAGAATATCCGACAGGCATTGACGACAACCTACCAGATGCACACTTATTACAAGTCGAAGCTTCTCCTAAGGATTTAGAAGAAACAAAAAAATTCTTAGAAGAAGGAAAGGCTCCAAAAGATCTTCCGACAAATAAAAACAAAGTACTAGCCTTAAAAGATGCACCTTTTACAATTATAAATGGGTATCTATACAAAATAGGAACCAATGACGTTCTAAGGAGATGTGTTCCTGAAAATGAAAGAGAAGATGTCATTAATGAATCTCACATAGGACCAACTGGGGGTCACTTCCAGGCCAACATAACATCCAAAAAGACACTGCAAGCAAGCTTGTGGTGGACGACTCTACATAAAGACTGTCGGGACCAAGTTAGAAAATGCAATAGTTGTCAAAGGCTTGGGAGACCTATGTGGAAAAATGAAATGTCTCTCAGTTCAGTAAATTTTGATCGAGCATTTGAAATTTGTGCCATCAACTATGTTGGGCCCTTTCCACAGAGGGCAAGAAGAACCGGTGCTAAGTATATCATCACTGTTGTAGAATATGTGACTAAGTGGGCAGAAGTTGAGCCAGTCGAATCATGTACCAAAGAGGTCGCAACGAAATTCATCTACGAGAATATAATCACAAGGTTTGGTTGTCCTCTTACACTAATTAGTGACCAGGGCACACACTTTGTGAATGAAACAATTAAAATAAATGATGATTAGAAATAAATGAAAACACCATATCAATAACATCTTCTTGTTTCTCTTTTTCCAAATTAATGGCCAAATCTTACCTCTATTTTAGGTCTAATTTTGTTGCATTGTCATATCATCTCATGACTTATGCTATTATGGCTTAGAGGACATGGCCATATCATTTCCTCAATCCGTATTTTTAAGTTTTTATTTGCATTACTTGCATTAAAAAAAAATTACTTGCATTAAAAAAATTACTTGCATTACTTGCATGGAGACTGAGATGGTATATAAGGCATTACTTGCATTAAAAAAATTATCAATCTGGAAGTTGGGATTGGAGTGCAAATAACAATTGGGAGACTAAGATGGTATATAAGGCATTACTTGCATTAAAAAAATTGTCAATCTAGAAGTTGGGATTGGAGTGCAAATGTTCAAGTTAATGTGATGTCATCCTCCCTCACTCTAATACTAACATCTCACTCTGGTACTAACATCGTTGATGATTTAAGTGTCATGCCTTGTAGGTTGTCTTCAGATTCTGGTTATTATTTATGTGAAGTTACATACTATCTTACTATAATCACACATCCTTATGTTGGGATCTCATTCCACATTGATACTACTCTTCTAAAGTGTGTACGTTAATATTGTCATTGGGTGGGTGTGTGTGTGTTGTGAATGATTCCATGATATACATAATAGTTATGAGATGAAGATAGTTTATAAGACATTACCAACACTAGACATTGGATTTGGGGTGCAAGTTCTCGAGTTGATGTGATAGCATCCTCCCTTATTTTAGTTGCTATCTATATAATATTATTGTAATATATTTTGGAGTTCTTCTACTTATGGGTGTACTATCCAAATAACCTTGAATTAAAATGAAAAGATAACAGTAAGTATATTGGAATGAAAATATTGTTGTTTGACAATAGAGTTATGATAGGTTTTGTCACTTTCAAAAAAAGAAAAAAAGAAAAAAAGAAAAAAGAAGAAAAAGAAAAAGTAAGGACATCACTTTAAGTTGTGGTCGCATCAAGATTTGAAATGGAGACAAAAACTCAATTCACCACCATGTTTATCATCAAGCCAAACAACTTGATGTGTTTGCAAGATATGCTTTAAGATGAAAATATAAGCATTGTTGTTGGCCTTTCTATTGAAGAAAATTTCATTGGTGTCAATTTGGTACATAGATTACAAATTGCAAAAGAGGAAATTAAACAAACTCAAAATAATGATGAGAGTAATAATTTTTGCATTCTAATCTTACTTTTGTCTTTGTCTTTGTCTTCTAGTCCACTTTTTTTTTTTTAAATTGACAGATCCACTTACTTTTGTGTTTATAATACTTTTGTCTTTTGCATTCAAATTACATCTCAATTTGGTTATTATTGTCTTTGMATTCAAATTGCATCTCAATTTGGTTATTATTGTCTTTGCATTCTAATTCATAGTTCTTTGAGAAATGATAGATTATCTTTACATCTCAATCAAGTGTTTGGACACCACATTTTTTTTCAAAGCACGAAAAAACCTACAATAATTAAAGTCACTGGCCTAGCTTTTGTTGATACAATTTCAAGATCCCACTGTGTAGAAACATGATTGTATGCATACAAAACTTGACCACCTATAATAACCCATTGGTGGTATGCAAGGGGGGCATAATTCTACTCCCACTAGATGCCTCTAGGTCTTGGGTTGTTAACTTTTTTCCTTATATGTGAGGAAGATGAGTTATTGGTCAATCAGAAGTAGTTTTAGATCATACGCCATGAACAATAAAACGATTTTAACTTCTTACTAGTATCCTTTAGATACCCAATATCCCCTTATAATCAATTATTGAAGCTACTCGAGAAAAGTTATATAATATCCAAAAACATCTAACCTTTAACCCCATACATAAAACCTATATACTAGAACCTAAGTACACTTTAACCTCATATCCATAAAGTTATTTATAACATATATCTATTTTTATTTTTATTTTTATTTTTATTTATTTTTAACTTGGATCTTATTTTTTATTTTATAAAATTTATGATGTTATATAATCTTTCATTAATACAATTTATAATATGTAAAGTATACATTTCTTTAATTTAAAAATAATAAAATGAAATGTAGCAAACTCATAATATATAAAAAAAAACTCATTTTAACTAAAACATTATTAATACTGTATTTCAATATTACCCATTATATTAAAAAACTCATTTTGACCAAGACATTATTAATAAGATATATATGGTCAAAATCACTCATTATTTAAATAATTTTGACTTTAATTACTTTGAAATGGTTCACTTACATGAGATTTATATCCCATAAAAAAAAAAGGCAAAACAGTACAATTCAACTATCAAACGAAAATCAGATTGACGAGAATGAAAAAACAAAACGCCACAAGATTGACACGAGTACAACTCTGATGGGGTGGGTTGGGTAGACAATGTGGATTTCAGAGCATCGCCTCCGCCTCTACTCAACCCTGTGCTCTAACCCTCTACCCTCGAGCAACTCTTACGCAAGAACAGTACTCTCTTCTGTTTAATTACAATTACTAATTTGACTTGCTGGTCGGAAAATGGAACTTACTGGGAGTATCGGTTGGAAGATTCTCGGCGATAAAAGGTGAATGCAGATTGAGCTTAAAATCAGTGGTAAACTCCCAAATTTGACCTGATGCTTAGTCCTGAGAATTTAATAAACATTTCATAGACAATGGTAGGAAATAACTGTTTCACATATATTGATGCAGATGGTAAAAAACCCATCAACCGAAAGGGCCTCGAGTACCACAATAACCTCATCAATGAGCTTTTAGCCCATGGTAGGTCTCTTGTTTTATTTATTGACTAAAACTTGTTTTTACTTTATTTTTATCTCTACTATCAGCCTCAAAGATGTTAATCCTGACACAATGCATGTCTCAGGCATTCAACCACATGTTACATTACACCACTTTGATTTGCCCCAAGCTCTGGAAGTTTCCTATGGGGGTTTCGTAAATCCACAGATAGTGTAAACTTCTTGTGTCATTTCCTGTTCTTGAATTTCTTCCCATGTGAGTTGGCAAACAAGCCAAAGAAGCAATTTAATGATATATAAATAATCTTGTGGTTAGAGAAACAGAATTCTCTAATTTACTTTGATTGTATGCAGGGAGGATTTTGTAGCTTATGCAGATGTGTGTTTCAGAGAATTTGGTGATCGGGTGAAGTATTGGTCCACTTTCAACGAGCCCAATATACTTGCATTTGTACGTTATTGGCTTTTTCCCACTTCAAAGATGCTCCGAGCCATTCGGAAATTGTACTGCCGGGAATTCAACTGTGGAGCCTTATATTGTTGGCCATCATGTCTTGCTTGCGCATTCAGCTGCTGTGGAGCTGTACAGGAAAAAATATCAGGTTCTTTTAGCCTCTGATCTCTGTTCACCTTCTGCTAGGTGAGATTTTTATGGATAACGAGGGTGGGTATCTCCATTCTTTTTAATAGCATATCAGTTTATGAGATTCTCTAATTTTCTTGGTGAATGCAGGCAAAGGAAAAGGGCTGGATTGGATTAGTAATTTTAGCAAATTGGATGATACCTCTTACCAATAAATCTGCAGATGTAGCTGCCACTGAAAGAGCAAATGATTTTATGTTGGGTTGGTAAGCTTATTTCTTTGACAGTGAATTCTCCAGTTAACTCGTGCTTCAACCAGAATCTTCACTGCCATTAAGCAGTCTCATGAATTGTTATTTCTTCCCTTTTTCAGTTGGGGATTTTATATTGATCCAAATAATTAAAAAAAATATTGATAAAGAGGATGCAAAAAGGTCTATTTTTGTTTGTTGAAGGTGGATATCCATTCTGAAATCATTTTTTTTCCAAAAAACAGGTTCTTAGACCCGCTTGTTTTGGGAAACTATCCAGTGGGTATAAGGAATGCAGTAGGTTCTCGATTACCTTCATTTACTGAGGAACAGGCTCAAAAGATAAAAGGGTCGTTGGACTTCATTGGTGTCAATCACTATTTTACCATGTATTGTTTCGATGTTCCAAGAAAAAATGCTCTTATGTCAGGAGACTATATTCAAGATATGTCTATTGGAATCGCAGGTATGAGACTCAAGTTCACTATTTTGATTCGTTGTTCTTTGCTTTTTGTGTAATTCAAAATTGATAAATTGCTAGGATGAGATATTGAGAACATTTTATGGCTGTTCTATAATGCTTGAGGAATACAGTGGAGCGAGATGGAATTCCCATCAGCAATACGATAAGAGGATTTTGAAGCATGTCCTATTATAATCTTATGCTTTTCTTTTTAGCAGGAAACCTTTGGATAAATCCTCATCATTATCGTCTAAATGTTTACTAAGTAATATACCCTGACAAAAATTATTAACCTCAAGATGAAATTTGTGGCAGACAACATTAAATGGTTATCCAGTTTCAAGACCTCGTTGAGAGTTTTATCTACAAGTGTAGATTTGGGCAGGTTCAAGAATACATACATTATGAGATAAGAAGTATTCCATTTGGCTCATGACTTGAGTTAACCCTCAGGGCTACTGCTTCTGCTTTTTAGATCACCTTTTGATCATTCTTTCAACCTATAATGTTTTTGTGCAAGTGACCACCTAATTATCTGTTTTGGACTTAACATATCAGCTTTCATGTCTGGACAGGATTTGCAGAGCCTAATAATTCTTCTATTCCCCTCTCTGAGGCTTTAAATGACCAATACAGGATTGATCTCCATCAAGATGTCCTTCAGTATATGCTTGCAGCAATAAGGTATACAAAGAGCATACAACGTTACATTCAACGCATACCATTTCCTAAACAATTATTTTTTGAAATTTATGATGAAATTAGGGAACTTGTGAAATGATGAATGCCTCTGTCAGAAACAAAAATTTTATTCACTGTGGCAGGAATGGGTCAGACATCCGTGGATACTTTATATGGACTCTACTAGATGACTTTGAAGTTTTGACTAGTTACACTTGGCGCTTTGGTCTTCATTATGTTGACTTCAATGACAACTTGAAGCGGTATCCCAAGCTATCTGCTCATTGGTACAAGACTTTTCTGCAGAGGAGGGAAAGCAAGGGATCAAGACATGAAGCACACATTCTACTCAATACCTACAGTTCCATGAATATAACTAAGATTTGAAAACCCATTTTATGAGAAAACAATGGCATTATGTTTTGAACATGATTTTGTTAAAGAGCAAATCCTGATATTAATGTTGTATGTACTCCTACAAAATGTTTTTATAACACTTAATATATGATATTTATACCATTCATAACACTTAATATATGATATTTACACCCTACACCCTGCAGAAATGCATTTTTTTATTAAATCACTGGATAATGTTGTATGTACCTCAAAAGGATCCCTAAGTTGTTCAGAGGGTTGCCAAAGGCGGTGTATAGGGCATAACCAGTAAAACTCACAAGTAAACAAGATATGGAGATGGTGACTAAGGTTGAAGTTTCCATTATTAGGTGATTCCAATATCATGGTATGTTTACCATATAATAACAAAGTTAACAGATCTAAACCAATACAATAGTTTCTATGGCTACACAGATCATTGATGATACTTTCAAAACCACGCCAAGATCAATCGGTGTAGGAAGGTCCTTAAAACCACTTAATTCGGAATATGATAAAATAGCTCCTGGAGGGAACTACTCCTCTTATGGGTTTTACAATGGCTATATTTGCAGTATTCCTGTCTATTATCTTGGAGATTTATAATTCTTCCGTTTTATTGGATGAGATACAAAATGTTTTTATAACATTTAATAATATTTATACCATTCATAACACTTAATATATGATATTTATACCATTCATAAATGCATTTTTTTATTAAATCACTGGATTGCAGTTCATAACACTTAATATATGATATTTATACCATTCATAAATGCATTTTTTATTAAATCACTGGATTGCAGTTGACTCATTGAAGTTACCTGAATTTTTTAGGACTCCACTGTGATCAAATTGTCCTTTTGGACCTTACTACAATTTGTTTAATATTGTTTTTACATACACTACAATTTTATTTTGAAGACATCTTAGCATTAAAATGATTTTTGAAATTAACAAACTTTGTGCGCTTTTCATTTCAAAATATCTAGTCTATTTTCGTGTTGTTCTCTTGTGCTTGATGCTTGACACAAACAAAATTATGGCAACAAAAATGGTGAAACATCTGCATGGCAGTCCTTGTTGAAATCGTCAGAAATTACGTTACATTTATGTGGGCCAAATTGTTGTTGTGAGGCCTTTTCAAAATCGTAAAAGTCGTTAGTAATCTCTTAATGTACTTTGCAATTGCCTTATGAATCTTCCTAGGGCTTTGATATGTTGTTCCTGGATGAAAATACTATATTTATTTTGTGACGTAGAAATGATATCCTTTTCTCAAACAAAGTCATTTTATGGGTTTTGTAATTTTTATCTAATTTTATATATTATATATGTTGATTATTTTTTTCTTATAATTTTTTTTTTGGTTTTTTCAAAAAAAATAAATTTTAAATTATATAAGAAAGAATATATTATAAAAAAGGAATTTTACATTGTTGTATTTTCCCTTGCAANTTTCAAAATCGTAAAAGTCGTTAGTAATCTCTTAATGTACTTTGCAATTGCCTTATGAATCTTCCTAGGGCTTTGATATGTTGTTCCTGGATGAAAATACTATATTTATTTTGTGACGTAGAAATGATATCCTTTTCTCAAACAAAGTCATTTTATGGGTTTTGTAATTTTTATCCAATTTTATATATTATATATGTTGATTATTTTTTTCTTATAATTTTTTTTTTGGTTTTTTCAAAAAAAATAAATTTTAAATTATATAAGAAAGAATATATTATAAAAAAGGAATTTTACATTGTTGTACTTTCCCTTGCAACCTAGGCTACAAGGGAAAACATTTCCGAGTGTTCTTCAATATAGAGAGGACATGACAATGATTGCTAGGTTGTCTAAACCTTGATGTTCATCTATTTACAAAGATTAGTTGATCGCTAGGTTGTCAAAAAACTTATGATCATTTATTTACAAAGATTCTTTTCAGATTCTTCAAAAGTTCCCTAAAATTTATAGAGAAGAGAAAGGACATATCAGTAAGATCAAGCACAAAGCAAGGCCATTGCTTAATATTCTCACTATACCCAGATTGGATGCACAAGATATGAATGGGGCTTGGTTATCTAGTAAAGTCGGGATATTTCATAACCCCCCATGAAGGATCAAAGATGCATTTCACCCCTTGTGGGTTGTCTCCCCTATACAAATGAGTTGTTTCAAATTGTTGGGGCTAAACCATGCCTTGCATAAATGATTTGATGGATGAGATACATGGTTCAAAGTTATTTTATAAAACTGACTTTTTTTCAAGATATTAATTACCAAACACCTATATGGATCCACAAAAGTTCAAGATATTACCAAATGCCTATATGGCTCTAAACTAAGAGAAGACGACATTTAGGACTCCCAGGGCCACTTCAAAATTCAAGTGATGCCATTTTTCCTCTACAATTCTCTTGCTACATATCAAGCCTTAATGAACAAGGATTTTGGTAAGTATCTTTGTAATTGTGTCCTTGTTTTTAATACCTACAATATTTTTGGTGATTTACTAGCCAAAAAACTCATAAGAGATCTCCCTACCTTGACATCAAAATGGTCCCTTACACAACTAATGATCTCAACGTTAGAAATTACAAGGTCTATGAAAATGCCCTTTATAATGTTTATAAATATGCATGCTGACATGGACAAATGTCTCCTACCAAACTAAAAGAGTTTTCCTAGTTTGCAATTAAGGAAGTAGTCCCACACCACACTTACACCATAATGAATCTCCAAATAGTGGTGAGTTGGCTTATTAGTTAATATTGAAAACAATTTGCAATCTTAAGCCAAAAAGTCAATTCTCTATTGAGTTTATCTTATTTATACAAGAGGAGAAAAGGGAGATTGGTCATTTTGATTCTTCAACTTCGCTGCTTGGTTCCCTTTGTTAGTTCAAATTCCCTTCTTGGATTTTCAATTTCCTAATCACGGTATCCATTTTTTTCAACTCGAGAGTTAGATTCATTTTGTCAATTCAAATTTCTTGTCCTTCTATGCCACTTGGGGGTTCGTCTCTTTCTTGATAATCCAAACTTTTTGTGCCCTAATGCCATCTGGTGGTTTTGATTTCTTTTGTTATGTAAGGTGCCTACATCAAATAAATTATTCAATTGAACCATTGTTATAATTTGAATTACAACCAACTTTTCGAGAGAGAGGCCCCAATTTGGAAATTTGGCCTAATATCCAAATCAGGGAGGACTGAAAGGAAAAAGGGGCTTGATTTGAGAATTGGGCCCAATTTGGAAATCGGGGGTGAAGAAGTGGGAGGATCTTATTTGAGAATTGGGCCCAATTTGGAAATCGGGGGTGAAGAAGTGGGAGGATCTGATTTGAGAATTGGGCCCAATTTGGAAATCGGGGGTGAAGAAGTGGGAGGATCTGATTTGAGAATTGGGCCAATAAAAAAAAGAAATACTTTGATCAAGTTTGAAAGTAAGTAAAGAAAATTTGAACAAAGGGAGAAGTTAAAAAAAAATCTCAAACGAAGGATAAAAATTCAAAGAGTTCAAAGAGGTGAAAGGAGAGCATGATTTGAACATTGGGCCCAATGAGCGGATAGAGGAAGGCAGTGAAAAACAAAAGAAAATAAGGGTCCTAAATTAACAATTTGGCCAATTGGAAAATCAAGGAAAAACTTAGTTTCAAAGGTAAACAAACTAGAATTTGAACTTGAAAAGGAAGTTGAACTCAAAGAAATCATAAAGAAAAACTTGAGTTTGATTGCAAATAATGGGGGACCCAATTTGAAAATTAGGTCAATACTAGGATTGGGGAAGAATTCAAAAGAAAAAAGTAAGAAAGAGTACTTGATTTGAGGATTAGGCCTAATTGAGAAATTGGGGAAGGAAATCAACAAATGAAAGGGAAAGGGAGGTTGATTTTGAAATCAGCCCCAATTTGAAAATTGAAGGTGAAAAGAGTTTGAACAAAGAAAACTCAATTAGTAGGGAGAAAACCAAAACTCAAATGAGGAATAAAGCTCAAGAAAATAAAAGAAACTAGTCAAAATCAAGCAAGTAAAACTTAAAGGCTTGTCTGACTAACAATTTAAAAGTGTAATCGAGATGCAAGGCAATGACAAACCAAGATCAATATAAGTGAAAAGAAATCATTTCGATATTAAAAAGGGGAAAAGCACGGGACCAAATTTTTTCTCAAAACTTTGTGGGGTGGAGGGGATTGTTGAGAGCTCAATTAATGGAAACACACTATGTGAATCTATGAATATCTAAATCATTACTTATTCAATCATATCATTTAATAGGAAGCCAAAAAATTTAGAAAGAATGATATCTTAGAATTCAAACAAAAGTATTCCTTAGGTCATCCCTTTCTAACATGAACCTAAAATATTCCAATCATACAATTTTAGTGACTTAGAAGATTTTCCCAACGATAGAACGTATGGAGTCGATTTCCTTTAAATCATCATCTGATGTTTAAGGTAATAGTAATAATCATAGGGTTGTTTTTAAATGGGGTTGAGGCTTTTAAATAGTCATGTTGTTTCACTTCCTTGTGGTGTTGCTCCACTTCCCATGAGCATCCATAACCCTGATGGAGTCACCCAACATCAAAGACCTTGTTCTATTGCCAACAAGTATTCATCCCCAACAAAGATATTTGCATTCCCCCCAAAATGATTGAATTTCCTTTCCTAATCCTTCACCCAATATGTGTGTGTGTGTGTGTGTGTGTGTTACAACAATTTTTCCATTGGATGTACCTTGGGTGTTTGGGAGAAATGGTTGTTACCCTCCCCACCCAGGTTCAATTCCTTATAAGTGGCATATGATGCTCTTGTTGTTGATCCCCCAATATTCCGAAAAATGCTCAGCCTCCCCATGTTTTCTCGCGGATTTCGGGGGGGGGGGGTTCCGTCGACGTAGCAAGTATCGGTCTTCGGTGTTGTGAACCACATGTAAAAAAAATGTATGTTACAACAATGATGAATGGGTAAAATAATAGGTTTTTACAACTAGGTGGGGATGATGTCTATTTTTATGGAAGCATTGGCCATGTTTGAGTAATAAGAATATGCCCCCAAAATTTTAATCGTGGATGTCTAATTGAAAACCTTTCATGTGGTGTACTCATTTAATGTGAATGGGTGGTATCTTTAAGTTGGTTGAATCACCACTAGTAACTAAATTTTCAAGATTTTTTGGGACTCGGTTATTTGGGGAATGCCCAATTTCACCACTATTTTAACTCCTTCAAGAAGCATGGGTTAGTATCCACAACTTATTTATCTAAAACATCACTGAAAAGTAAAATGGGAAATTACAAAGATTAACAAGTGTGCATTCTTTTCACGATACCTTGAAATTTCCCACCAAGGGGACTTCAAATTTGTCAACACGTGGAAAAGCCATGTAGAGAAAATTATTAAAAAAGGAAATGAATGAAATTCAAACTTCAAAGAAAAGTAACTTCGTAAAAGAAAATTTAGAATGAAACAAAATCAATAAACATATCATAAGGACTAAAAACTTAAATAAATTGAGAATCAGAAAGAAAAACTAATGAAATGAAACCTATTATGTACATGTCAACTTTGATAAGGCATCTAACATAAGTACATTTTCAGAATTTGGTCATTGACGGGGAGAGGTTCCAAATATCCCTCCATAATCTACAATCTGTAAGTGTCAAGGCCAAGTGTTTTAGCTACCTAAAAGGGGCCCAACCAAATATGTTCAAATTTCAAATGCTTACTCTTTGGCTCACTTGGCTTGTCTCACTTAATCTCTAAATCACCTATCTGAAAGTCCTTATTTTTCATTGATTGTTTGTCAATCCACCTTTAAACAATTTGTTGTTGGGATACAAATTTTTGTTTATCTTTTTCATGCTCCTCTTCTAACTTGAGTAAGGTGTCAATTCTATTATGAAGAGCTAAGGAACTCTACCCCCTAGAAGATTGGGACAATTGAAGAGAAGGAAATAAAATGCTTGAAGAAAGGATGGCTTCTTTTCCATATACCAGAAAATAAGGAGATATATCTAGAGAAACTTTGGGAGTAACTAGATTTGTTAATCTGTAAATGAGGGACTTTGCACCCACTCACTTCAACAACACATATCCTCTGCGGAAATAAAACTTGTGTTTTTTGTCTCAATCTTGTACAAAGTGTTCTACCTTCAGAAAGGCTAGTAGACCTCTATTCTCTGTCGTGTACAAGAATCTCAATTCTTCTTTTTTATTCTCTATTCTTAGACTTTCCTGTACACAATACAACCAACAAACAAACAATGGAAAATAATAAGTGAGATATTGAGTGCAAGACACTATCATTTTCTTATGATTGCAAGGCAGGTTCTCTATGCAACCTCTATCATCACTTCATTTTTCAATGGCACACAACTCTACTCAACAATTGGTTACAAATCTCATGTTCCATATTGCAATTCTCCTCCAAGGCAATTGTCTAGCACTTAATCACAAATACTAATTGGTTCCCACTTTCAAGCTTATATTTGCAGATTTTATTCAACCTAATAAGAAGTTCTATGATGATGGAATCTGTCTTTGATATAACTTCATCTCACAAAACTGCAATTCCATGAATTGGATAACACTTCAACTTGGGAATCAAGTCACCTTTGAGTTTCGTTCCATTCTCTATTATGATGGGACTAATCTCTTCCTTTATAGTCAATTTAATGAATTGACATGCTACCTGAAATCTCAGGAAATATCACACTATCCATGCCCATATATCACACCATTTTCATGAAAAGTATTACCAAACTTATCTCAACTCTAGCAAAAAATCTCAAGCAATGTCAACCGTAACAATGATTTGAAATTTTGATGGTGAATCTAAGGTTATTATATTTCATTGTTCCCACATGAATGGTCTTCTATAGAAAAGACCCCATCTTCTTGTACCTACAGGCATGCGATCTCAAGATTGATTGGACAGTTCCTTAGATTTATTGATGCTCAATATTTGCTTTAATTTTCTAGATGAGTTCTTCAATTATTATTTTTATGTTGATTTGCATCATTAAGAAAGTTGCAATGATGCATGTGGATTCATATTTGGAAGTTCTTATCACAATAATAAGTTGCAATGTTCTTGATTCGACTAACAACTTAGTGAGTTGACCAAAAAAATAAAATCAACTAGGAATGTAAGGAGTCCACCAACAAAAGGTGATTTGACTCATAGAATGAGAGCGTACAACCCTTTGGAAGAGGAACATGCCCCGAAAATGAAATGGTGGCCCAGGTAGAGTGAGTATCCTATGGGTTGAGAGGAAAAACCAACCATCAAAGAAAAACTCATCTCAATGAATGAAATGGCAACTCTAGAAGAGAAAGAATTCCACCAACATCTCTTAGAAACCAATTTAGCAACTCCCAATTTAACTGCAATAGCTATGAAATGGGAACCATTAATTTCCCATCTCCAAAATCACCTAATGGTTGAGGACAAAGAGTTGTTGGGATAGGTATTTTCCATTAAAACACTAAAATATGAAGGAAAACTTCCACACTACATAGCTAGTTGAGTTATAAACTTTATAACTAACATAGTATCTATTAAAGTCATCAACGCAACCATTAAAATGATAAAAATAAGTTCATACATTGCAAATACAAGTTAACACAACAAAATGCAAAACACAGAAAGAAAAACCAATTCACATGGAGACATTATTTACCTTGGAAATCCAAATGGGAAAACCAACTTCGAATGGGGACTCAGTTCTTCATTCTAGCAATCTATGGTTACATTGCTTTCATGGATCTCTATGCCTCTTCCTCTCTTGGCCAAAATACCTATTGAGATTGAAAGTGAAGGAATAAATAGGGAGATTTGGGGTGAGGGGCGGGAGAGAGGCCAACAACCATAACCATTCATTTCCCATTCCTCATCCTTCTCGCCTATTTTTATTTTATTCTTTTTTCCTTCTCACATTTGTCTCGTCCAACTTTTACATTTGCTTTGTTTTACAATGTTTGGTAACCATCGTAAATTTTCAAATTAAACTTATAGGTACTAAGTCTTACAACCATTTGTGGGTCCAAGTCCATTTTGAATCATCTACCAATAGAGCATTAGGAATATCCTTATGCCAAGTTTGATTATGTTCAACTATAGTTCTTTTTTAGAATTTGTATGAGGATTTTATTGGTGGACTTAGCTACCCCATTCCCCCAATGATAGCAATTGGTTGGATACTGAATGATGATTCCTTTATTTAAGATATATTTAGTTAGTTTCAATGAAGTAAAATATTATGCACTATCAAACACTAGAAAAAAAAGAATACCAACTTGCTTATGAGGTGTTGTTCCAGAAACTATTCAACTACACTTTCATTTACCTAGGTCTAAGGAATTAATTTTGTTCCATCTGGTGAAGTAATATGTTTCTATTAAAATGGTGAAGTAATATGTTTCTATTAAAATGTACTTGTGTTGCTTTGAAAAGTTAGGATCGATTTCACCAATAATCTCTAATTCTCACTACTTGAAAGGTGTATCAATTGTCACTAGCTAGAAAGTAATAACAATTTTTTTGTCATTTCCAACACACAATTGATATACTTTACATTTTTTGGCATAAAAGTGTGCCTCTATGAAAAGTGTAGGCCAATAGTAAACAACTCTTAGTATCTTATGTGTTTTTGTTTCTCCCGAAAAGTATCCACCAACTAGCCTATCATGTATATCTTTCAATACTTTTTTAGCGTCATCAACTTCTAGGCATCTTAGTAATACTCCATAATTTTTCTTGAACAAAAGACCATTAATCAACTGATATTGAGTGGATTTTAAGCTTGAATATCTTCTTTTCTTTGAATCTAGGTGAGTGGGACTTGATCCATATTGGAATTAATATTTCATTTCATAATACCATGAATCAATATTAGTTGGAATATACATGACTCCATTACTCTAGAAAACAAACTAATTATCCGAACATTCTTCCTTTTTTGAACATGATATTAAGCTTCAGTAGCAAGTTTACAAACTATTTTCCCTTTAACAACAATCATAGGTTTAATATCAAGATCATGGATGATTTTAAGGATGGAAATTTATTTTAAAACGTAGAAACCTTGGCGAATATTACTAATCCTTCAAATGTCAACTATAAATGTTTGGCGATATTTTTTTTAAAATATTCAAATTTCTAAGTATTTTATATATTTTTTATAAAATGTTGGCGATTTTTAACGCAAAATGATTTTATCCTATAGAATTTGGGCGAATCATTTTTAAAATAGCGAATCTCGTTTTTGGAAAAACCATGGAAAATTAGCCCATGAGCGAAATTTAGCCCCTAAAATCATCTATGATCAAGATTATACTCTTGGATTGTTGTCATCCAATTTCCCCTTCTTTCCCCCAGTTCTTTCTATACCAACAATTATCTTCTAGTTGGGTGAGGGATAATCAATTTAGTGTGGTTCTTAAAGATATAGGATTTGAATTATTTTACATCCTTAGCCACATCATGGGATTACTTGTCAATAGTTGGGTTGTTTAGTTCAACTCCTTGTAACTATATACTTATGAAAGAGATGGGAAATTTGTTTCTTTCATGATCTTTCTAATCAAGGACAATAACAAGCGAGTGATATAGAGAAAAAGTGTATAAAAAGAAATCATTTTTGAAATCGGGGATGTGTAATTTTGGAGCAACAACAATAAAACGTTTTACTTTCTCAAGGGCTTCATTTTCCAACTAAATCCCCTTGAATTATTCATCCTTCTTGATCAATTTCTACGAAGGTTTAACAATTTCAGTAAAGTGAGAAACAAAGCATTTTACAAAATTGATTTTTCCTAAAAGGTTGCATTATTTTTATTATGGGGTTGAGGAATCTAAGTAATAACCTCGGTCCTTTTGAGATCTATTATTACACCACTTTTAGATATCACATTCCCAAGTAATCTTCATTAGGTGACTGCAAAAATACTATTCTTGGGGTTCAATGAAATACCGTACTTTATGCATCTCTCGAAAATCTATTTGAGACATTGTAGGTGGTTGGAGTGTTTCTTGGAATAAATAGTAACATCATCTAAATAAACTATCACACTTTTATTGATCAAACCTATGAATTCAATGTCCATATCTCTCTAGAAAGTGGCACTTGCATTTATGAGACCAAAAGGCATTCTCTTGTAATTGAATGTTCCCCAATTTGTTTGAAAAGTGGTCTTCAATCTATCCTATTCATAAACCAAAACTTGGTTATATTAAGAAAACCCATATAATAAAGAAAACATTTATGAACCAAAAACTAATTGCAAGATTTGTACCATAGGAGGGACTCGATATATATATATAATTTATTTATTTTTTGTCAGATGCTCTATTCAAATTTTTGGAATCAACACAAATTCTTATTTCCTCACTTTTCTTATGAACAGGGAACATGATTTTAGCATCAAGCAATTTGTTTTATTCTTTTTGTACCAATGGTTCTAAAGCAGGATGCATCTTTTGAAGTTTCTATTGAAAAGGCTTGGACTTTTTTTCATTGGGATGGTGTGTTGAATTAATCTAGTGTCATGTGTTTCCATATCATTGTATGTCCAAGAAAACACATATTTGTACCGATTAAATAGTTTAACAACTTCATGTGTTTCCTATCTAGTGCATCATAGGCCAAGGTTTACATTTTTAGAATCCTTTCCAGATCGATTCCTAGATTGATCACTTCATATTTCATAGATGAATTGTGTTTCTTAACATTGGTTGTATTTTTTATTCTATCTTGTAGATCAAAAATATTTTCCAATATAACTGCATTCCTAGGTATAGTGATGGATTTCAAGTCTATGATCTTACTTTGGGGGTTTATCAAGGATTTGCATGGTCTTCGTCGCCTATGATACCTTTTGAAAAGCTCCCTCACAAGTTAGGAAATCAATGATCTATTAATGATCATTGAAAATCCTCTAGCCTATGATGTTTTTCCAAGACATAAGGCCTAAAACTAAATTCGATAGAAAATATATCAGTAATATCATTATCTAGAGGACCCAAACAGAAAGAAACATCAGTTAGCATCTACTTTTGCATTTCTACTTCACGGAATAGAAATAATGTTGAAATATTCAAAATTGTCAACTAAATTCCATATCTCTTGCTGATATTTTTTCAAATGGGGTGAATGATAATTACTTGAGTTTTTGACTCGCCTCACTATGATTTTTGAATCACCTAAGATTTGAATTCATTTGACATTAAATCCACAACCTTTCTAAGTCCTTGAATGAAACATTCACATTCAATTGTATTATTAGTACATTCAAACTCTAACCTATAAGAAATTAAAATATGTTTACCTACTGGATTAATTAGGATACAACCAACACCTTCTCCTTCATGTGTTTTTGAGCCATCAAAATTCAATTTCCTAATATTAAACCTAAATTTAAACTAGTGTTGTTAGTATTATCTAAATCTACTATCTTATAGTGAGGCGCATCAGACCAACTGCAGTAGAGGGCTTCAGACTATTTATTAGACTTAGAAGGTGAAGTTTCTACAAAAAAAAAATTGAAGTCAGTTTCTAAAAAGTGTTTTTCAAGAATAGAGTTCAAGAATAAAACTGGTTCATTTTATTCTCAAGATCAATAATCGTGCGTTTCATGTATTTTTCCCAAACCACTCTAATTTTGTTTTGTTGTTCCTTCCATGGTAGCCATAGATGTTACCAAACTATGGCAAAGTAACCTTCAATTTTTTTGGACCAATCTCTACTCAACAACAAGCCATAAGTCTCTAAAATGTATACAAACATTATATCAATTGTTAGTGTTTGTAGCTCGGACGGGTATTTCCATAAGGGTGTCTTCCTATGGAAATCGTCATTAAATGTATCATATACCTTTCCTAGAGTTCACTTTATTAATTTATTAATAAAGTGAACATATTTTGTTAAAGTGATTTTTAATCAATAAAGTGGCTAAGATAAAACCACTTAATGTTTTAATTAAAAGAGAGGCGTTGATCTCACGATCTAATCTTGATTGTTGAGATCAGGTAAATGACTCAACTAAAAAATACAAAAGATGGAGGGGGTAAAGGAAAAATACACGAGAGAATTCATTTTCACAAGTCACGTGAGGAAGAGAGCTATGGATTCTTTGTATGTGATTCTTGGGGTTTGGAAGAGTGTTCCTCAAAAGTGCTCCCTACTAGTTCTTGTGGATCAGCGAGAGATTTTGCTTCTGATTCATCTTCATCTGTATACACCTCAAGGATGGAGGTAAGCCCCTCTCCAAGAGTACCTCTTGCTGGTTCTTGTGGGTCATCAAGGACCTCCATTCCCTCGCCAGCTTCTAGGTTGGTCCCCTCCTCTGGTTCTTGTGTGTCAGCGAGGAGTTTTGCATCCATTTCTTCCTCGGCTTCCAGGTTACTTATTTCAACTAGTTCTTTTTGTTTTTTTGGCTGAGTTGTGGCCTTGGAGGTATGCCTCATTCTTATTTTATTTGGAACAAGGGGTTTCCTATTCATGTACTTAGTCTCTTCATGGAGGGTTTTTTTTCAGTGACATCAACATCATTGTCATGCCTTGTTTTCTTGGGGTTACAGTACTATGGCCCCTTGCCTTAGCTTATCTCTCAGGTCTCTTTCATTGAGGAGTATCAACATATGGGGTTAGTGTGGCTTAGACATTTTTGCTTGGAGGTGGAGTTGCATCCATTTCTTCTCCTAGTGACAAAAGTGAAACCACTGCTTCTACAGATGCCTAAAGTGCAACCAATACATCTTATGAAAGTATAACGG
>SNQJ01S0039232.1:27538-47672 GCA_010110895.2 Picea sitchensis
AAAATTGAGTCACATCAATGGGTTTGGCTGAAATCTTAGCATTGACATTGCTTATTTCGTTCATGGAAGGTGCAGTAGTGACAACACGAATGAGACAATAAAGTGAAAGTTGCAAGCAGATTTGCAACAATGGGATTTGTGGCACGAAGTTGTAGCACTGAGAGTTGCAGCAACGAGATTTACTTCTTCTATAGATGGTTCATTTGTTTTAGATGTGAATCTTGAAAGAAAATAAGCCACTACATGAGAATTGCAGCATCGGTAGTTGCAACGAAAAATGTTGCAGCAATCTTGGAGTCGCAACAGACATTAGAGAGGCAACAATATGTAGGACATAACTTCAACTCATCAATGTATGTCTTTGGTAATCATTCCTATCCCGATCACATGTCGATGTCTTAGCAGTGGAATTGTGTTGGTGTTATGCATAGTTTTGGCAGAAGGAGTTGCAGTAATGAAGCGGTATAAGTCATGGTAACGGTAGTTGCAGCAGCGTGAGTTGCAGGAGAGAGAGTTGTAGCAACGGGATTTGCAGCAATGGGAGTTGCAGCAATGAGAGTTACAACAATAGGGGTTGAAACAAGCTAGAAGTTGCAGTAGTGGGAGTTGTAGCAAGTCGGAGTTGCAACAACATGAATCGTAGAAACGATGTTCTTCTTCCCTGCATACCCTGAAAAACAATTATTAGCACAAACAAAACTTTGATCAGAAGGATCCCAACATAACCATCACGAAACCATGAAATTCCCTTCTTCTTCTTCTTGACACATAAGCTTATTTTCACAAAACATGCCCCCAAGCATGCCCCTAAGCATTTTCACACATGGGTGTATTATTATTATTATTATAACATGAATGAATCATTCAACAAGTGTTTCCCCCTTGTTTACAATCTCCAGGTCATTATCAAGCCATCCACTGGTGATCCTATTCAAAAAGGATTCCTTGGATAGGGGTTTATGATATAATCGAAGCATGTGTTCATTTTCCATCATAGGAGTTCTCTCATTGTTGATGGTGTGAATTTTGATGGCTCCATTGTCATATACAATATCAATCGTGTAAGCCCCAAGCCATTGGGTGTGAAAGTTCCCTCTGAAATCCTTGAACCTAGAGTAAAATAATAAGGCCTAGTCTCCAACTTTGAATTTCTTCTTCTTAATGAACTTGTCATGCCAATGATCTCTTTGATGTTGTATGGTTGTTGTGCGGTGTAGGGTGGCTTGATGAAGTTCATATATCTCGTTGATCTAGAGGAGTCTCTATTTTTGGGCTTCAATTAGGTCCATTCCAAGTTGTATGCATGTTCTAAGTGTATAGATCTTTGTTTCAATTGGTTGCAATACTCACTTTCCATACACCAATTCATAAGGGGTGCAACCAGTAGTGGTTCTCCATGTTGTCTGATAGGCCCATAGAGATTCGGGTAGTCTATCATCCCAATCCTTAAGCTGTAATATGACAATCGTGGTGATGATGGCCTCAAAAATTTTGTTTGTCCCCTCTACCTATCCATTTTCCCACGGGTGATATGGTCTAGTAACCCTGTGTTTGATCTTGTATTTTTCCATCACATCTCTAATGAGCCTTGAAGTGAACTTTGTTCCTCCATAAATAACGATTTCCCAATGTATCCTAAATCTATAGAAGATCTCTTCATGAATGAATCCTATTATTGTTTGTTCTGTCACGACTGGGAGTGCCTTGGCTTCCATCGATTTTGTGACATAATCTATGCATACTAGGATGTAGGAATTATGATAAGATGAAGGATTGATCGGCCCTACAAATTCCAGGTCCCATTTATCAAAGGGTTATAATACCAACTGTGGTTTTAATGACATCTCATCTAATTTCACTGATCTTCACATGCGTTGGCGGCATTCACACATTTTTACATATTCATCAGCATCTTTGAAGATAGTGGGCCAATAGTACCCTTGGTGAAGTATCTTGTACCTAGTCCTCTTGTCTACAAAGTGGTGTCCACATGGGATGTCATGGTAGAATTTCAAGATTTCATGGATCTCGTATTCTCACACACATATTCGGATAATGATATCCAATCCAATGTGGAAGAGGCACATGTCGATCCATGAGAATCTCCAACTTTGTTTGATGATCTTATGTCGCTCCTTTGGAGATAAATGGTGTGGTAGTTTACCTATAGCCAAGTATTTAGCAATATCTGTGAACCAAGGAGAGTTAGTAGAAACCTCAAATAGGATCTCATCGGGAAAATATTCTTCTATAGATGGTTTATTTGTTTTAGATGTGAGTCTTGAAAGAAAATATTCCACTACATTATCTTTTCCTGCTTTATTCAAGACAGTTATATCATACTCTTGTAATAAAAGAAACCATCTAGTGACTTTGCCATTAGTTATAGGTTTGTTCATTAAATATTTTACGGTGGCATGGTCATATGAAATATTACTAGATATCATATATCATGAAAAACTCCAATAGCAGTATCATATGTGTCCGTGGAGATATGAAACAAGAGGGACCAATCAGGCCCTCTTAAAATAGGAGATTCAGAAAATAGGATCTTCAGAAACTTTAGTTTTTCAATTTTTCAAGTGCATGTTGGCATGTCTCTATCCAAGAAAACTCGAAATCATTTGTAAGCAAAGAAAATAATGGACGAGCAATTTGTGAGAAATTTTCAATAAAGCGACGATAATAACCAGCATATCCTAAGAAGATTCATACCTATGTTTGTGAGGTTGGAGTTGGAAAGTGTAATATTACCTTTACTTTTGTTGGATCCACTTGGATAACTTTGGTTGAGATGCAGTGTTCTAATATGATGCCTTCAGTTAAAATCATTGCACATTTCTCGTTGTTGATGGAAATGTTTGATTATTTACACCTTATCAATCTTTTCTCTATATTTTCCAATGTTTCATCAAATTCATCCCCATATGTTTTGAAATCGTCCATATATATTTCCACGCATTCATGAATTAAATCAAAGAATAGACCAATGAAATCTCTTTGAAAGGAAGCGGGGGCATTGCATAACACGAATGGTAGAACGCGAAAGGAAAATGTGCCCCATGGACAAGTGAAGTTTGTCTTTTCTTGATCTTCGGGTGTGATATGGAACTGGTTATACCCACTGAATTCGTCAAGGAAGAAAAAATATTTCTTCCCTGCTAAAATATCTAGGACATGTTCAATGAACGAAAGTGGGAAATGGTCTTTGTGTGTTTCTTTGTTGAGTTATCTATAGTCCACACAAATTATCCATTTGTCATTTTTCTTTGGTACCATGACAAGAGGGGAGATCCACTGGCTATCATAAATTGGATAGATAAAGTTGGATGTGATCAATTTATGTAGCTCCTCCTTGAATATGTCCTTCAATGTCAGATCCATCTGACAYTGAGGTTGAAATATGGGTCGAGACACTTTCTTAATGTATATGTGGTGTGTGCATAAATTAGGATGGATTACCTTCATGTCAGAGTAATCCCAGGCGAAGGAATTAATGTGTTTTTGTAACACTTTAACTAGTCACTCTTTTTGTTATTCAGTCAATGTTTGGTTGATTTTCAAGATTTTCCCTCAGATAATTTCTATGGTTTTTGTAGGGGACCCTTGGTATTCTTATGGTGGGGATTCATGTTATATGGGTGAGATGCTTGTTAAGGCTAGGGGGGGCTATATTTTTGGTTGCATAATATGCTCAAGAATGTGTGGGTTTGTTGAGGAAGAAGAAGAGGCTATGAAATCATTGATTTTTTCATCCTCTGTTAAATATTTAACAACTAAGTATTGGTATATGGATAGTAATTGATGAGATTCTCCTTATTTGGAAGATAAATATCAATTCCTTTCCCTCTGCAAATTGTAATTGAACCTTTTGACGTAATCCTCAAGGCTTTCATCTTCGTGTTGCATCATCTTGAAGACTTCCTCCCTCCTTTCCTTATCTTTACAGTAGTCTTGGTATTTTTCTAGAAATTTCTTCGTCATCTAGTCCCATGTGTGAATGTTGTCCCTACCAAGGCCCATGAACTAGCATAGTGAAACATCCTTGAGTGTGGCATGGAAAAGATTTAATTTCTATCCGTCTGAATCATAGTTTATACAAAGTATGTCAAACTCAAAGAGGAAGGTGTCAATATCTTCTTTATATGAACCATGGAAATTCGGCAAGGTTGAATGAGGGATGTTCTTCATTTTAGTTTCTTAATTTGATCCTCTAATCAGGAATCTGAAAGTAGAGGTTTCTTCCTTGACAATTTTGTGTGCCATTTCTCTACTTGGGTATTCTTTTGTGTCTAAGGATGCCTCGGGAAAGATGAATTCATCAAAGTTGTATTGTTCACCGATCAACCCTTCTAAAAGTGGAACCTCTATGTGCAAATATCCTTGTACAGTCTCAAGTTCTTGAGCGGAGATCTCATGTCTCCTCTTGGAAATGGAACTTGTTGTAGGTGATAGATAATTTGGTTGAATATTTTCCTTTCCATCTTGTAATTGACCTGCACTATTAGTTTTTTGGGGTTCTTGGATGAACTAATAAATCTACCTTGTTGATATCTAACTCTATGCATAGAAAATATTAAAAAAACATTCTATGAACTAATGGAAGGAAATCATATCACTAAATCTACTGAAATGAAAAAAAAATCCACATAAATATAGAAATTTCTTTTTTTTACAATTCCCTGACAATGATGCCAAAAATGACATACTTTTCAATTACTTCCTAATTAATTTAGTCAACAACTAAAGAGTTGTACATTTAATTAGCAGTCCAAGGTCGTATCCCACTTACGAACTGTCATGCACTGTGTATGAAAGTGTAATGTTGCAATTTATATTGAGTCATAGTACTTTTAATGTCACAAATTGATATTTGAAGATGCTCAATTAAGTCACCAATCTACACTACTTCTTGAATTGTAGGAAAATAAATGTCACACTGCAGGGAAAAAGAAATCACACTTGATAATATCTAATGGTGAGTCGCTCAAGTATAATGACGATCTTGACTTGTTGTAACAATTAGGTGTTCATATATTGAATGAAAACTTGTAAAATCAATAGACTATAAATCCCAAATAGTTTAAGAACAAAGTTGTCACAAATTTGAAAGAAAATAGAATAAAGTAAAGCTACAAGTGGAGTTGCAACAACGAAGCTGCAACATGAAAGTTAAAACAACGTGAATTGCAACAACGAGAGTTGCAACAACATCTGTAATTACAAACTTTTAGGAATTAATCCAATACTGAATTACAACAACGAGAGTTGCATCAACGTCTATGATTGCAAACTTACAAGAATTAAACCAATACCAAATTGCAGCTTATGATTGTAGAATCCACAACACAAAGAAGATAAATATTAACCACATAGGAATTGCAATTAACTAATTATGAAATATGGAACTGCAGCAATACGAAAAGATAAAATGACTATGGAATTAAATGAACAACAAAAAAATGTTAATCGTACTCTTAATGTATAGGAAATTCCTGACTAAGGAGGGGGGACTAACCCCTTAGACAAGGCATTGAGCTACAAAATCATAATCACATGAACGCTCAACATGTCATCACACAAGCAAGAGGACAAAAGGAAATTATATTGTCGAACTATTAAGTTTTACAATACATTTGTATGTTATCACCATAATCATTCCCCCTTCCCTAATCTCAAGGAAATTTGGGGTTTTTATACAATACATTCAAAGTATAAAACAAACAAGTAGATGGATGGACAACCATGAGAATCAGGTTGTCCATCTGTTTACATTGATATTGCCAATTTTTGGAAAAGATCGGGTATATGATGACTTGGATGAGTTGGGTGACGGTTGGTAGGCGAACTAATTTCTCTTTTGGTTGTCCACTTTCCTTTTGTCTCCTTTATATTGTGAGGAGCGATATTGACCAATGGTTGTAACGTTGATTGATGTGTTGAAAAACTTTGTCTTGGAGTTGTAGCAACAAAGGATGTATTCAAATTTGAAGTGGCTATGTCAAGTTTGGAGTTGCAGCAGTTGTTTCATGCTTTAGAGTTGCAACAGATGTGTCATGCTTTGGAGTTGCAAAACTTGTAGAGGAGTTGCAGATCCTATAAGGAGTTGCATCCACTATAATTTATTTGGTATAACATTGTTAGTGCACGAAGGTAACAATTTTCCTTAAGAATATGTAATAATAGAATACAAATGGCATGTGGAATAAGATTCATACCTATGTGATAAAATGAGACAAATTGGATAAGGAATATATCAAAAAGAGCATGAATAGTGGAAAATGGTAAGGAAAAAGGTATTGGACGGGTGTTGAAAGTATGCCAATTTAGGCACCCATCACATCCCAAGGTAGCATAGGTAGATCTGTACAAAAGCATACAAATATGCACATGTGGGTTGCGTGTAACATTTTTTACAATAGGTACAGACCCATACAAACAACCTCAAAGGTATGCTACATGTAAATCAAGGCACTATAATATTTCAAGTTTTCATATTTTCGGTTGTGATTTTTATTTCTCAAAGTCGTTTTCCCTGTGAGGGGAGCTCTTGTAAGTTTTGGAGTTATTTGAAAGAAGAATTGATCTGGAAGAGAAAAAATAATTGTGTACTATGTATGATTTCTTTTCTTGTTTTTTGTTGCATGCAAGAGTTAAATTTCAGCAAAGAAATTATATTTGATTTATTTTCTTAGTTAGTTGATTTTAGAGAAATTAACATGGTAGAAAAGCTCTTGCTCTGAGAGAAAATCATATCTATTGTATTCAGTGTGGATTACTTCAGCAAGGTTAAATGATAAAGCTTATATCAAGCATGTCAGTAGCCAGTGTGAAGGTTGAGGATCGACTAGAATGGGTTTCCAACTTCTTGCCTTGGAAAACATGAATCTCAGTGATCTTGAAGGAACGATAATTGTGGGAAGGTGTGACAAACCCTCCTCCAGCTCTAGGGAATACCTTAGGGAGACACCAGAAATGGTAGACCATGCATTGCAGGCATCGTGGGATAAGAAGGATATAAACTCATAGAGGGTGATACTTGAAGCTATCAAGGATCATTCGATCCCACATGTTGAAAAAAAACCATATCTAAGGAGATGCTTGATGCCCTTGCATCACTCTTTAAAAGTGACAATATGAGTCATAAAATTATCCTTAAAACCAAACTTAGAGACTACATAATGTCCACCTCAGATAATGTAACCGGTTACCTTATGAGGATCACACAGATCTGTGACTAGCTTGCAACTGTAGGAGAGATGGTTGTGGATGCAGAATTAGTAAATGTTTCTCTGAGTGGGTTCTCCAAGGCATGGGAACCATTCATCATGGACATATCTTATAGATAGAAACTTCCCAAATGGGAGAGAATTTTGGATGACTACGTTTAGGAGGAGACTCATAGAGAGTCCATATCTCACAAGCAAGGAGGAGGTGCAACATATGATAACTTATCCCTTGTCAACAATACAAAGAAAGGAAAAGGAAAAAAATTCAAGAAGGTTGAAAGTTATGGAGAGGGATAGAAATCTGGGTAGAAGAGAGATATGAGCAAGATAAAATGTTATGTATTCTATAAGAATGGCCATTTCCCTTCTCAGTGTCCACGGAAGAAGAAAGGAAAAGGAAATTTGTGGATAGTTGCAACGACAACAAAGACATAGTTGAGCGAACTTGCATGCAAGTTCAAGAATGATTGTTCATTTGTGTCTTGTCTTTCCACCGACACTACTCCAAAGAGTGCTTGGTACTTGGATAGTGGCACCTCCCATCACATGACATAGGATAGAGAGTTATTCAACATCTTTTCAAAGGATGATTTGGATCTCCATGTATAGCTTGGAAATGAGGCCAAGTATGCAGTCAGGGGTCAAGGTATGGTGCAGCTCCAGTTCGAGTCAGGGGGTATTTTTATGCACAAGAGGTACTCTATGTACCTGGCTTGAAGAAAAACATGTTGTCCATATCAGTCTTCGAGGATAAAGGTTATGAGGTTAACTTCTGGAGGGGGCAGTTGTTGATTCTCCGATAGGGAGCTAGTCCAAACACAATTGTGAGGATTGGAGTCAGGGATGTGAACCTTTATAGACTTCAGGGCCATACTACGCAGGCATTGTTGCACACTAGTGAGATATTTTGTGATCCATGGCATAGGAGGATGGTTCATCTCCATCACATAGATCTACCATTACTTAGGAAGATGATCATTGGGCTTCCATAATTCAGTCTGGACCAGAAAGGGGTGTGCAAAGGTTGTGCACTTGGAGATAATTTCAAGTCATCCTTTCCTAGCACCGAGACTCGATCCAAGGGAATCTTCGATCTGATCCACTTAGATGTTGGAGGGTCTATGTCAGTAGATTCAGTGAAGGTCTCACCCTACTATGTGACCTTCATTAATGAATTCTCTGGGAAGACTTGGATATGTTTCACGAAGACCAAGGATGAGGTATTCAATCACTTTCAACCTTTCAAAGATCAAGTGGAGAACATGAAAAGATGGAATATCAAGGTATTGAGGATAGATAATGGGGGTGAGTTCACCTTTATAGAGTTCATTTATTTCTTCAAGGAGGCAGGAATTAAGAGGGAGAAGACAATGTCCTGCAACCTGCAACAGAATGGGGTTGCAAAGAGGAAGAACCAGACTATCATCAGTGTGGTGAAGGCCATGATGCATGCCCATAGTTTTCCTATGTTTATATGGGAAGAGGCTTGCAATACAACTGTGTATTTGCATAATAGGATCCCACATCGGATACTGGAGGGTAAAACACCAGAGGAAGCATTCACAAGCAACGGACCTAAGAGGAAAAAGTTACAGCCCTCATGGGAGAGGGGAATTTTGGTGGGGTACAATGAGGATTGGAAGGCCTACAAATTGTTCTTTCCATATTAGTGCAAGATAGGGGTTAGTCGAGATGTCAAGTTAGAGGATAACTTGGCATCTAGGAAATAGCAGGACCTACCAACAGTTGCAGAGGGTCCTCGGGAGAAGGAACCAAAGGAGGATCCAAGGGAAGAGGATTATAGTGTAGGGAGTCGGACTCTAGGGTAGAATGAGTAGTCCACCCCTTCTACTTCAATCAGGAGGCCCATGCGGTTTCAACAAACATTGTGATATTCTTAGGATCATGTTGAGCCTCCCAGATCCACATTTAGGGAGAGAACACCCCCATAGAAATTCCCATATTATATGGAATTGATGAACAACATCATAGAATCAAAGCCCTCCAACTTTGAGGAAGCAACTGACGAGCAAGTGTGGAGAGATGTCATGGTGGAGGAGCACAACTCCATCATGAGGAATGATGTATAGGAGATTGTGATGAGACCAAAGGGGAATTCATTTGCGAATTACAAGTGGATTTAAAAGGTAAAGCATGCGGCATATGACAATGTGGAGAAGTACAAGTCTATATTTGTGTCTCGTGGTTTTTCTTAGAGAGAGGGAGTAGACTATGAGGAGAATTTTGCTCTTGTATCCAAATACTCCTCTATTTAAGAAGTTATCTCTATAGCTTCTGAGATGCGATGGAGAATATATTAGATGTATGTGAATATTTCCTTCCTCAATGACATCATTAAGGAATAGGTCTACATTGAGCAACCAAAGGGGTTTGAGGTCCATGACAGGGAGACACCTGTATGTAGGCTTAAGAAATCCATGTATGGACTCAAATAGGCACCCAGGCCCTGGTACTCCATGAACAATAGTTATATGTAGTACATGAGCTTCACCAAGAGTGAGGCATATCCCAACCTATACTTCTTTTTGGTTGGATATGAGATCCTCATATTGGTTTTGTATGTGAGTGATCTCATTTTGACAAGTGCAGAGAGTCTAATTATAGGTTGCAAGTCATATCTAGCGTCAAAATTTGAGATGAAGGATATTGAGATGATGCATTTTTTTCTGGGGCTTCAGGTTTGGTAGCAATCATGAGAGATATTCCTCTAATAAGGGAAGTAAAATTTAGATATCTTGAAGAGATTCAATATGGAGGATATAAAACCGATGGCCACTCTAATGGTGACCAACCTGAAGAAGATTGATTTTTCAACTTCAAAGTTGGCAGACTCCAAACATTACAGTCAGTTGATTGGTTTGTTGATGTATCTGGTCAAAACTTGACCAGATATTTTCTTTGTTATTAACACCTTGAGCCAGTTCATGGTGGAGCCGAGAGAGGTTCACTGGGTAGCATCAAATCACGTGCTCAGATACATGCAGGGAACGGTAGGATATGGATTGTAGTACTTTGTAGGTGGAGATGGTGTGAGGTTGTAGGGGTTGTCTTATTCATATTAGGCAGGTATTTATACAGATCAAAAGAGCACTTATAGGTGTTTCTTCATTTTGGGGTCAAAGTCATTTTCTGGTTCAGCAGGAAGCATACCTCAGTAGCACTAAGTTCAATAGAGATAGAGTACATGGTGGATATTCTAGCTAGTTGTGAAGACATATGACTTCAAAAGCTACTCACATGATTATTTGGTCGGGATCTTGAGCTGATAGTGATACACTATGATAACCAGAGTTGCATCAAACTCTCTGAGAATCCAATGTTTCACGACAGTCAAAGCACATTGGGATCATATACCACTTCATCAAAGACAGAGTGCAAATCCAATATATTCCTACATATGAGCAACTGGAAAACATTTTCACCAAGCTCTTAGTAAAGGGAAAGTTTGTCTTCTTTCGAGACAAGCTTAAAGTAGTGAAGAATACCTTCCTCACTAGGAGGGAGTGTTAGTGTTTGTAGCTCGAACAAGTATTTTTGCAAGGGTGTCTACTTGTGGAAATTGTCATTAAATGTATTCTATACCTTTCCTAGAGTTCAATTTATTAATTTATTAATAAATTGAATGTATTTTATTCAAGTGATTTTTAATTAATAAAGTGGCTAAGCTAAAGTCACTTAATGATTTAATTAAAAGAGAGTTGTTGATCTTACGATCTAATCTTGACCGTTGAGATCATGTAAATGGATCAAGTAAAAATTACAAAAGATGGAGAGGATAAAGGAAAAAGACATGAGAGAATTCATTTTCACAAGTCACGTGAGGTGAAGGAGAGAAAAAGTAGATCTTATTTTTCAGCATTGGCGAGGAAGAGGGATAGGTACAACATGCATCCCAAGGCAACACATGCATCCTAGGGAGGAAGCACGCATCCCAAGAAAATGCATGAAAATCTGTACAAAAATGTAGAGATACACACATGTGGGTTGCATGCAACATTTACTACATAAGGTACATATCCGTACAGATTTGTACAGAAAAACCTTAGATATTTGTTGCACGTAAAACGAGGCATTGTAATATTTCAGGTTTGCATATTTTTGGTTGTGGTTTTTCTTTCTTAGAGAAATTTTCCCTATGAGGGGAGATCTTGTAATTTATGAAGTTATTTGAATGAAGAATTGATCTGGAATAGAAAAAATAATTGTGTACTGTGTATGATTTCTTTTCTCGTTTTTCGTTGCATGCAAGTGTTAATAATTTCAGCAAGGAAATTAGATCTGATATGTTTTCTTAGTTAGTTGATTTTATAGAAACTAACATCAATATCTCTATGAAATTTTGGGATAGAGGCTAATCTAATTAATACATCTTTGAGTTCAGCAATCACCTTTACCTCAAATATGTTCATTGAATAATGTGAGTGGAGCATTTACCAGGTTCAACATTCAATTTCCTATGCACTGAATAAGGCATGGCATTTGAGGAGGCTCTAAAATAAATTAGGAAGTTGTGAGCACTCATGTTAAATATCTCAAAATTCAACAGGAAAGGTGGAGCTAGAGACACAAATTTGTTCGCAATGATTGTTGCATTGACTATAGACTCATGTTTAGTGCTGGCAGTGTTGGTTACAAACCTAGTTTTTTCCATGGTAGTTGATTTTCATTCGTTTGCTACAAGTTCGTTCAAGTATTCAAGAAGTATATTTTTTTGTTGGGTTAAACTGTAGAGATAAAAAAATGTAATATTTTATTTTTTATTTTTTATTTTCAAGTCTTCAACAATGCTATATTTTAGATTATAAATATGTAGAGAAAAGTTTGAAACTTTTGAATTATTAGGGGCTACCTTATTTGGGCTTACAAAAATCGAGGGAGTGGGTGTTGAAGTAGGGATCCCTTTACCCCTTAAATTATAAAGGTTTGAGAAACTTAGGTGGTATGTATTTCCTCAACCACTTGCTCTTCCCCATCATCTTCATCGTGACCACAAGATAAATCATCCCACAACAACATTATTACTCCTCTTTATTGTTGCCTCTTCTTCTTCATCTTTTGCCTCATCAACAATTTATTAAATTTCTTGGTTCGAGGTATTACACTTTAAGAGTGATGAGACAAATAATTCAAACATGTTTATGAATAAATTTCAATTTGTCAAAGGGGATTCAAGAGGGTTTGAATTTATTTTTTTAAAGAATGGTTTGAATGGTTTCTTTGAAGTTCCTTCACCAAAAATATTTTCTAAATCAATAATTTCATTTGAGAGTTTCTTTACAATCCTCTGCAAACTACCCATGTCGGTTGAATCCTTCTCCTTAGTTTCAATGTATGGTTTGGTTAAGAGAAAATGTTTCTTATGATTAGTTGTGGGCTTCATTTCTTTTGAACTGGGATTTCATTTAATACTAATCAGTTCCTTTTACAGATCAAATGATATTTTAAAATTTTATGCTAATGTGTTCTTTCCAACTCCCTCAACAAGAATGATAATGGAAATTGACAAAGTAGATGTATACAATTCCATTTGTATATTTGTAGAGGGCCTAGAGATTTTAGGTATCTTATTAAGGATGGTGGTAAATTTTGTATTAAACTCTTTTATCATTTTTTTAGCATCCATTTTCATTCTGGATAATTCTATTACCAATTTAAATGGGGTTATTTCATCTCCAAATTTAGTTTATAAAGTTGTTTTAAATTGTTCCCAATTGGTAGGAGACATTGTAGCTACGCTAAAGTACCATGTGGAGGATTTATTTTCAAAAGTAGATGGGAAAATGTGATAGATGGCATCCTCATGTTGGACATTCATTAACCTAATTGCTAACATAAATTTCTTGATGTGATATTCGAGTGGTCCATATTTTTCAGGGTAAAATTTGGGTGACAGTCTCTCAAGATGCTTGGGGAGATCATGAAGTTTTCCTAGCAAAACTAAGGTATATTGAGCAAGCCAATCCATATTGGTATGGTTAATTTTAGCTTCAGAGTCAGTTTCAGAAAAGTTGGGGTTCTTAAATGGAATCAAGGGAGGAATTTAGTGGAGTGGTTCGATGATTTCTTCCAAAGATAAGGAAATCGGATTGTCTAGGGTTGAAGCTAAAACTTCATGCTTAGTCTAGAGTTGGCATGGAAAATGACCTATGCCAAACTAAGGGATTTTTCCCAAAGCTAAGGAATAATTATCCTTTTCTCTATTTGGTATAGCAATCTCCTCTACTATGTTGGTCTGACTACCAAATTGATAAATGAGCTTTATATATATATATATATATATATATATCCTAAAATTCAATGCTAAAACGAATAACAAAATGTGATCCTAATCTAATCTAGGATTTAAGGATAGAAAATGAACATGAAATAAGTAACCATTCCATCCATTAGAACAAAAAGTAGTTTATTATAGAAATAATGGTTAAACCAGTTAAAAATTAACTAGTCATAAAATCATGTTATTGTTTTTTTAATGATGAGAAACCATTGCATATTCACAACTAGCAACTAGTCGAAACATAATAGAAAGAATTCATCACTATTTCATGAGAACACTCTACAAAAGAAGTAAACAATCTCGTAATCATTCCATCACTTCAAGCAATAAATTAGTACCACAACAAACATATACTAGAACAAATCTCCAAATAGTGGCCAATTCACTTCTCAGTTAATGTTTAAAGCAATTTACAGTCTCACGCAAAAAAGCCAGTTCTCTATTGATTTTATCTTATTTATACAAGAGAGGAAGAGGTAAATTGATCGTTTTGATTCTTCCACTTGGTTGTTGAGTTCATTTTTTCAGTCCATATTCCCTTCTTGGATTTTCAATTTCTTTATCCAACTGCCCATTTTTTCCACTTGAGGGTTCAATTATTTTTGCTAGTTAAAATTTCCTATCCCTATGTGACATCTACGGGTTCATATCTATTATTGACCATCCAAACTTCATGTACCTTTGTGCCACCTAGAAATTTCAATTCCTTTTGTTATGTAAGGTGTCTACATCAAATCAATTATTCCATCAAACATTTTCTATAATTTTATTTACAACCAAATTTTCAAGAGGGAGGACCTAATTTGGCAATCGGGAATGATTTCCAAATTGGTATAGGTTCACACAAGAATTTGAGGAATAGGCCCCAATTCGACAATCAGGATTAATCACCAAATTGGTGTTGATTTTACCACTTCAACCCAACACTTGGAATTTAGCTTCAAAATAAAATCACTTTATCTACTAAAATCATAGTTGAGTACTCAACTAAACATGCAGCAGAAGCACAAACTAGGAAACCAAAAAATCTCACACACAAGACACCAATATTTTTGGGTAGATACCTCTGGAAAAACCCTAGAGGGAAAACCAGTGCTAAGAATGATTTTATTATGCTAAAATTAGGGCTCCTGTAGTAGGGATAGTTCCCCACTGAGAGAAGTACAACTGCAGACAAACCTAGAAAAGACTGACCAAATGCACGAACCAGAACTACATGATTTTTTAGGTGTACACGACTTTGCTTCATCAAAGCCACATATGTACATGATTGTCTCCACTGAGACCTATGTACATGGATGGAAAACATGTATGGCAAGCTCCATAAGACGTGACACTCTCCTATGGATTCCTCTAACTAAAACCCACCTGCGTGATCCTCTGTTCTCTCTTCTCCTTGACTTGATCTCTAGATGAAAGTCCTTCTCCACCTATCCAAGATCTTGAATCATAGTCCTTCATGATCCAATACTCGGTGTCAACTCCCTCAACACTTTTCAAGTCAAAAGTATCTCCTACCTTCACCCTCGACTTGCTTTTATAATCGTGAGTTATAATCCATTTCTAATCTCCAAAGTGATTGGCAGATTAGATTACTTCTCACACCCACTTGAGATTTAGAAACATGTTAATCACTTTTAGCACTTTCYTTGAATAACTCAATTAAMTTATTATATAATTAATTAATAAAAATAATTTACTTTAATAATTATTTTAATTAAAGTAAATCCGAGAGTAGAAGGATTTGTACGATTTCCACATGTCTAGACACATAGACCTATGCAAAAATACATGTTTGATTCTACCACTAGCATCAGCACTCCCTCTTAGCAAGGAAGGTATTATGCACCAGTCCAAGTCTATCTTTGAAGAACACAAACTTCCCTTTCTGCAAGTTTTTGGTCAGGATATCTGCAACCTGCTCATTTGTGGAAATATATTGAAGCTTCACTTCTCCCTTCTGTATCCTATCTCGAATGAAGTGGTATATAATCTCAATATGATTGGACTTGTCATGGAATATTGTATTCTCCAAGACTTTAATACAACTATGATTATCACAATATATCATTGTAGGCTCCAACTTCTGATCAAATAAACTTGTAAGCAACTTGAGAATCTAAATGGATTCACAACTATCCATACTCACTACCATACACTCTACCTCTACTGAAATGATTTCTATATAAGTTTGCTTCATGTTAAACCAATTAATCATTGTTTATCCCAATATGAAGCAACACCCTAAGGTTCTATTTATGTCTATTGCACTATCTACCCAATTTGAGTTTGTATATCCCTGACCCTCCACTCCATCTCTTCCAAGATACCTCAATCCATACTCCATTGTACCTCTCGAGTACCTGAGCACATGTTTTGTCGCTACCCAATGTACTTTCCTTGGCTCCACCATGAATTGACTCAAGGTGTTTACAGAAAAACAAATATTTGTCCTGGTGCTGACCAAATACATCAAGGATCCTATCAATCACATGTATATCATGGGATACAACTTTGAATCTGAAGTGATCACCTTATTTAGATTGGTAATCATAGGTGTAGACATCGTTTTATAGTCCTCCATCCTGAATCTCCTCAATATCTCAACTGCATACTTCCCATGTTCAATGAAAATCTCTCCTAATGCCTACCATACATCTAACCGTGAGAAATAATGCATCAAGACAATGTCCTTCATCTCAAACTCACTCGCTAAATCCACTTTGAACCCTGTAAGAAGCTCCTATGCACCTATGAAAAATAAATCATCAACGTATAAAACCAAGAAAAGTGGATTCGACCCAACAAGTATGAAGTACAAGTTAGGATCCACCTCACTCTCGGTAAATCCCATACTCTGCAAGTATCTGAAAATCCTATAATACCACGTCATGGGTGCTTGTTTGAGTCTATACAAGGCTTACTTAATCCTACACACATGATACTCGCTCCCATGTACCTCAAATCCTTGAGGTTGTTCTATGCATACTTCATCCTCAATGATCTCGTTGAGGAAAGTTGGTTTCACATCCATTTGATGTATCCTCCACCTCATAACTGAAGAAATAGAAATAACATATTGAATAGAAGCATACTTAGTGACTGGAGAAAATGTCTCCCCGTAGTCCACTCCCTCTCTCTAGGAGAACCCTCTCACCAGAAACCTCGCTTTGAACTTCTCTATGCTACCATCTGCAGTATGCTTGATCTTGTAGAGCCATATGGAACTCACAATTGACTTCCCCTCTGGTCTCAACACTATGTCCCAAACATCACTCCTCAAAATATAGGTGTACTACTCTACCATGGCATCCCACCATACATGTTGATCTGCTACTTCCTCTAAACTAGAAGTCGCAACATCAATGATGCTACTCATAAGCACCATATAGTTCAAAAACTTCTTTGAAGACCTTTTCTCTCTGACCGCACTCCTAGGATCCTCTCCATCATCCCTCAATGTCTATAATATCCATCGAGGTCTCCTAACAGGACTGGAAGGGAATAATTCCTCCTTCCCACCTAAATTTTGAGTTGCTAATTGTTTCTAATCCTTCGAAGCATGTTGCTCCTCTTCCTCTATCATTCTTGATGACTCATGAGTACTCCTAGATGCCAAGATCTACTCAAACTTGACATATCTACTTAAAACTATTTTTCGTTGTGTTGGAATGAAGATCCTATAATCCTTTGAGGTATTATTGTACCCAAAAAATATACCCTTATGTCTTGAAGGCTCCAACTTTGTCCTCTTCTCCACAGGCACATGGATGTAAAATGGGCAACCAAAGATCCTCAAATGACCAATATCTGGCTTCATTCCTAAGAATTCCTCCTCCAAAGTGTTGTTCCTCAATATCCTGTGAGGAATCCTATTATGCACATACATTGTTTTGTTACATGCCTCTTCCCACATGAACATAGGCAACTCTTGTTCATGTATCATAGCCCTGGCAAAACTGATGATGGACCAATTCTTTCTCTCTGCAACTTGATTCTGTTGAGGGTTGTATGATATTGTCATCTCCCTCTTGATCCCTATCTCCTTGCAGAAATACTTAAATTCATTGAAGGTGTACCCTCCCCCATTGTCTGACCTGAAGAAATTATTCTTACATGTCTAGTTCTCTACCTGAGCTCTAAACTCTTGAAACCAGCTAAAGACCTCATCCTTGGTATTCATAAAGAAGATCCAGGTTTTCCTAGAAAAATCATCAATAAATTTCACATAGTATGACGATCTATGTAATTATGTTGTTGACATCGTCCCACTCACATCTGAATGAATAAGATCCAAGATCCCCTTGTACCTATTATTGTTACTAGGAAAAGAAGCCTTGGCATTCTTTCCAAGTGCGCACCCTTTACACACTTCTTGCTACTCAATTCTAAACTTTGGAAGACCTGTAACAATCCCCCTCAGAATCAACAATTCCCTATAGTGTAGGTGTCCCAACCTCCTAGACACAACTCACATAGGTTTTCATTGTCATGTACCAAATATTGAACAAGATTTATCTACAACCTATATAAAGTGCCTTATCTAACCCCAATGACCATTGTGTTGTCTGGGATGGATTTATCTAGACATATGAGTACCTACCCTCTTTAAAAATTAACATCAAAACCCATGTCCTCCATAGTTGATACTAAAAGTAAATTATTCTGCAAACATGATACGTAAAGCACATCATGGGCATCCAATGAACCCCCTAACTCAATTTGGAACATAACTATTCCCTCTCCCTTCACTGCATACCTGACATCATACCCAATCTCCACATGAACATCTGGCTAACTAACTATCGGATTGCTAAATATCTCTCATTCTTTTTTCATATGATGAGATACACCATTGTCCAAGAACCAAGCACTCCTCACAATTGTGATGGTAGAAAGTAAATAAACAATGAGTAATCCTTCTCAAACTTCACTTCAAAATCATCAAGATGTGTCTTTGTTGATGCTATTGTTTGTGTCTTTCCATTACACTTCTTATTATTCTATGGACAATGAGATGCATAATGTCTATTCTCATGACATGAGAAACAATTGATTTTACTCAATTCCTTCTTCTTTCCTAGATGTGATGTACCTCCATCACTTTTACCCTTCTTGCCATAACTCTTTCCTTTTTCATTCCTTGTTTTACTGACAAGGGCCAAGTTCTCTTTACTACCTCCCTACTTTCTACTCTTAGACTCCTCCTGAGTCCCTTCTCGGATGCAATCACCCCAGAGTCTCTACCAATCTGAGATATTTTCCCGAGCAACAAATTCCTTGACAAATGGTTCCCAAGACTTGGGAAGACTATTCAATGCCACATTCATGAGCTTTGCGTCCTCTGTCTTCTCCCCTATGGTTGCAATATTATCATGAACCTTTTTTATCCTCATGAGATAGATGGTAATATTATCATATCTAAACATCTGCACTAATATGAGTTTATTCGTTAAGACCATCTTCCTATTCATGTTTGTGCTCTGGAATAACCCTACCAATGCATCAAACATCTCTTTGGTCATCTTCTTCTCAGATGAGTGAGGAAATATATGATCCTTCACTAAATCCAATATGATCCTATGTGCTTGGATCTCCTTCTTATTGTGAGATTCCAAAGTTGTCGGATATGTCGATAGAGTAACAACTTTGTCCACTAACTCCCAAAGATCATACTCCTTAAACACCAAAGTTACTCTTGCTTACCAAGAGAGGAAATCTGATGCTCCATCCAATATATCTTCAACTATTAACGGNTCCAAAGTTGTCGGATATGTCGATAGAGTAACAACTTTGTCCACTAACTCCCAAAGATCATACTCCTTAAACACCAAAGTTACTCTTGCTTACCAAGAGAGGAAATCTGATGCTCCATCCAATATATCTTCAACTATTAACGGTGTTTCTTCCATCCCTAAGACTTAATAACCTACCCTTAACCAGCTGCTAAAAATTTCCCTTGTACTGAACTATATTGAGTTGTATGTGATTGTCACAACTAGATCTTGTGTATGTACACGACTGTGATCATTGAAACTTGCGTATGTGCATGATTGTAACCACTGAAACCCGCGTATACATGATCGTTCTTAAAGCATCCTGCGGATGTATGTGACTTTTCTTTCTGTGACCCGTGTACACCTTTGTACACCTGCAAAAACAATTTTTACCTATGCATGGTTGTTTCCCAGAAAATTTTCCTTCAATTTTCACATGTTGGTTATGGATCTATTATGGATCTGAGATCTAGATTCCCTTCAGATAAATTGCTCTAATACCATGTTGATTTTACCACTTCAACCCTGCGCCTGACAGTTAGCTTCAAAATAAAAACACTTTATCAACTAAAATCACAGTTGAGTAATCAACTAAACATGCATCGGAAGCATAAACTAGGAAACCAAAAAATCTCACACACAAGACACCGATATTTTTGGGTAGATGAATATCATCAAAGTTTTCCTCATCGATAGGAGAAAATATGTCCCAGATCAATCTATTTGTCCCATCATCTAGCTCAACGGTATTATTGGTGTCATCTTCTTCCATAGGATTGACTTGATATTCAATATCCATACCATCTTCCACATCTTGTACAATAGTATTT
>SNQJ01S0039232.1:52844-65147 GCA_010110895.2 Picea sitchensis
ACTGTGTATGTGTGTGATTGTTTATTTCTTACTGCTCATTATTGGATGATAATTCTACATTGATATAACATTTGAAGAAAAAGGATTATAATTACGTGATTATTGTTTTAGGGTTTCTCTTGCTTCCCGGAATATTCTAATCTCGTCAAAGGTTACACATGAAGGTTAATACCTCCCACATCTACCATAATATCAACACTCCCTCCTAGCTAGGGAGGTATTAAAGGAAACGGTCTTGAGCACAAACAAACCATTCAACCGGTAGCATCATCATAGCCACACAGACTATCTCATGATCACATAGATCAACTCACGAGTAACATCATCACTATCAGTATCATCTGATAGCATCAACTACATCATCTCTTGAATCCATACTCCATCTAAGTAATCAGGCATGATGTTGAATAAGTCACTCACTCCACAGAGTGATACAAGAACCATTCTTCTAATCTGGACATATGTCCTAGAAGAATAACTTTTCTAATAGATGATGGAATCCATGCCATGGGCTACAAGGACTATTCTTATAATCTAGACATATGTCCTAGAAGAATGATTGTCCTAGACCATTTTCCACAGGGAGAATGTTTGTCCACCAGCAATTTTTCCTACCTGGACCATTCTCCGCCTGGAGAATGTTTGTCCATCGGCATACTGACTATCCATCTAGATAGAAATCAACTCCAACACTAGTTCTAGTCTCCATGGCAATCAAAACAATGTCATCCAATAGAACACAATTGTGTCTATCCATAGTAGTACACATACTACCCAGTGGTACACAACCACTCCTAGTAGCACACCACTACGAACCAGTGACATACAGTCACTACCAGTGGATCACATCCACTAAAGTAGCATACAACTATTTTTCACAGACATACAATCTCCACAACAACCATATCATCTGATATCAACCTGCATAAACAATATCATGATATAAACTAAGTCATCTGGGCCATTCTTCCACTCACATCTGTGATATCTAGAAGATCATCTTTCCTCGGAAAGTAAAACATCGTCCATGGGCTATCTGGACTATTCTTCCCAAGCATAGAAGAATAATTGTCCATGATTTCTAAGCCTGGACCATTCACCTAACTGGGCCATTCATCTTACACTAATCATAGTGCCACCTGGAGAGAATGAGTATGCCCTAGGGAATGTCTATCCCTAAATTTTGAACCAAGACCATTCACCTAACTAGGCCATTCCACCGGCACTAATCATGGTGCAACCTGGAGAGAATGAGTCTTCCCTAGGGAATGGTTGTTTGGACCATTTCCTACGGAAATGTTTGTCCTGCACCAACCTCCAAAATGGACCATTCTTCGAAATTGCTCACAATTATGAACTTCGATATAATGACTACCTGGCGAGATGGACCATTCTACTTGACCACTACTCAGATTAACTGCCAAGAAGAATGACTATCCTAGACCATTCCCCCGCACTATCCATAAGGGGAATCACTGTCTATGGTACATCATCAATCTATCAGACCATTTTCATTACGAAAATGACTGTCTAATTTGGACCATTTTCTGAACTGGAAAATGTATGTCTGTCAAAAATATCAAACCACTTTCTAGACTGGAAAGGCACTGCCCAACCTAGACCATTTTCCGAACTGGAAAATGAATTTTTGTAAATCAATAACATATCAGTGCTCCCTCCCAACCTAGGAGTAATCACTTCCTTTTTCAATAAGGAAGTCATATCCACGAGCCCCAGCTTATCCCTTAAGTATGAAAAAATTTCATCTTGGAAAGAGGCCTTACCAAAATATTTGTTATCTGCACATCTGTGGAGATACACTGGAGAAACACTTCTCCCCTCTGGACTTTATCACGGAGAATATAATGATTGATCTCAATGTGCTTCGACCTTTCATTGAACACTGGGTTCTCTAAAAGATTCACATAGCTCTGATCATTACAATATATCACGGTCGAATTTAACACCTGATTAGAGAGTCCAGAAACCAACTTACAGAGCCACATTGCTTATGTACAAGCATCACAAGTTGCAATATACTTTTCTTCTGCAGTGTTGAGTGCAACAGACTTTTGTTTACTGCAAGCCCATGACATCATGGAAAAGATGAAACTGAAACATATCCAAGTAGCACTTCTTCTGTCATCTGCTCTCCCTGTCCAATCTGAATCGATAAATCCATGTAGTTGTATATCATAACACAAATGTCCCACAAGGTAAATATCTGATTGAGTATTCTCCAAATACATTAACGAGCCAATCAATTGTTGATACAGAGATGGGTCTACTGGATTAGATTCTCTCAACTTATTCAGATCTTTTATCATGGGATTTTTTCATGGATTTACAATCCATCATCCCGAACTTCTAAGTAACCATTCTGATACACTTTCTCTGTCATAGGAAGTTTTCTCCATTCTTTTGTTGTATATGAGATACTCTGCATCAAGTTGCTTGAATCCATACAAGGTCTTCTTCCATATGCATACATGGGTCTCTTTTTGGTATACCTCAAAACCTTCAGATTTCTATACAAATGGTTCTCTTTCAATTACTTTGTTTGAGAAGAACAGTCTTTACATTTGTCTGATGTAAACTCCAACCCATGGATACTGCAAGAGATCTAATAGCTCAGATAGAGGTATATCTGGTTTACCGGAACAAGTTACCGTCATAGTCTTCTCCCTCCTTCTGGAAGAACCTCTAGTTATGAATCTCGCAATGCTTCCATTCATAAGTCTTTTTCACAATTTCTTACATATATTGTTCTTCATCATAGCTTTCATTCCTTATGCTTGACTGCTTCTAGTGGGTTCAAACCATGCTAGTAGTCTTATGATTCTCGGTATAATAACTGGTTGTTCTGGATTTTCTTTCTTTCTTGAAATATTTATATTCTTCCTCATGTTCCTCTTTAACTTTGGGGTCCATGGAGTCTTCTATAGATTCCATTCCCTTCCTTCCTAAAGATTCCAAATTCTTCCTTTCATCATGGGACCATAGATGTAGATGGATAACCAAGGATACTTAAGGATTCTTTTCGAAGAAGACTTCTTCTAGAGTCAAACTGAACACATGTTACTTATCATGGATGCTACTTTCAATGGGGAACATGGACATATACTTTATAATCTTCATGGATTCTTCAATGGATCATATCATTTAGGATTAGCTCCCTCCTAATCTTGGATTCATGCATGAATGCATGCTCTTCTTTTGGAATTCTGCAATCAGCTCCCTCCATCTAAGAGATTCCATGCTTATGTCTGCATCCTTATTGTATTCTGCAAAGTGTCACAAGTATTATTCTAATTTTCTCTTGATCACTGACTTCTTTCTGGTTTGACTCCTTCTAGGTCTCTTCAAGTTTGATTATGATTTCAGCCTATCTAGCAGTTGCTACTTATATAATAGATTCCTCATGAATTTTTCACCAAAGATTGTCAATGTACTTCATCTTTTTCATGTACATTACTTGAATTTTATTCTTCCATAGGTATCGTTTCACTGACCATATTATCTTCTAAGAAATAGATACATGATATGTATACAAACTATGTAAACATGGTATGTACAACAACTATGTTATAGAAGAATATTGTTACCTTGACTAGAAGAAGAAGTATGCTTCATCCTGCTTAACTTTCTTTGAGGGTTCATTTTCTTTGGAAATTTTTGCTTCATGTGTTTCCTTCCTTTTATTTAACTCGGGATACTAGTTCTTGTAGCGACCATATTTTTTACAGTTGAAGCATTGTATTTTTGACATATCCTTTTCTTGATTTGGTTTCTTCCTTAAGTCAAACTTCCTCTTTTTCCTGAAATTCTTGAAATTTGTTGTGAAGGATTGATTATCATATTTCTTTTTGGATTTATCTTTTGCGTTAATCCTTGATTCTTCTTGTGCACAGCAAGTCCAAATCTCTTCAAATGTAGGATACACCTTTCTTGTGTTCATGTTTGAGGCAAATGCATCCCATGTCTTGGGAAGGCCATTGAGTACTATATTTACTAGTTCTTTTTCTGAAATGATTTCTTCAATAGCTTGTAGTTGATCTCTTAACTGAGAGATTGTTATAAAGTATGATTTTATGTTTTCATCGTCTTTCATTTTCATGTCACAGAGCTCATTCTTCAGACTCATCACTTGTCCAATGTTTCTGACTGAGAATAGGTTAGTTAGGGCATCATACATATTCTTAGATGAGTCTAGATGAGAGATGTAGGGTATCAAGTGGTATTTTACAGATTCCACTATGATACTCATAGCATTGATGTCATTATCCTTGAACTTCTCCATAACTGCAATGTTTTGAGGCTCCTTCTCTTTTCCTGCTTCAAATTGTGGTTCCATGATCTTTCCTTTCACGATATCCAATACTTTATTCTTGGCAAGGATGAGGCCAATCCTTGTTTTCCATGATCTAAAGTTAGAAGCCCCTTCTAACTTGTTTTATGAATTCATAGATTAAGTCATGACTGCTTTGACTTGATCATCCTTTGACTTTGACCAAAAAATTCAAACTTGACGCCTTGGCTTGCTGAGAGTACCAAAAGGTGCACTACACTAGGGCACACTAGGCTATCCAGGAATTAGGTCAAGCTCTTCACTTAAGGTGCCTCAACAAGAGGGTTAGGGTTTTGTTGTTGCAAAAAAACTTTCACTGCAATGGAAATTGCAACTGAGAAAATCCTCCCAATCTATCTTCCAGTGGTTAGACTATCTGAAGATAGTGTTGTCCCATAACCTGTAAGAAAAATACGTGTACTCATTTCACCATAGAAAATATGGCAATATTATCACCCAACCATAGGCACAAAGGCCACCTTTGAGCACCTTAACCTTGACAAACATAATAATTCTGGAAGAAATTCAATTGATAACCAAGGTAGTGCACCTTTCTCCAAGGCTAGTGCACCAAGCAAGAATAACCAAAGACCAAGCAAAAATTCCAAACTATAACTAAGATGCTAGTTGCAGCAGCGATAGTTGCACTCTCTCTCCAAACTTGCTCACCATTGGTCTTATGCAGTTGTGAGTGTGAGAGTAACAAATGAGCTCTATCGCCCTCTATTTATACTTCTCTATCTCACTTGACTGGGTCGACTTCTCTTTCTAGAGGCTAATAACTCAATATTAAATATTCTCTTGAGTCGACTTGTCTCATAGGGTTACTATCCAACGCTTTAGGGTTTCTCTTGCTTCTCAGAATATTCTAGTATCGTCAAAGGTTACACGTGAATGTTAATATCTCTCGTAGCTACCATAATATCAACTCGGAGATGGAATCATAATCCTATTAGACCTCCTCCTCGGGTTCGTAAGGAGCTTTATTTTTCTAAAAGAGATAAATCTAGCTACGGTTAACGCTTTAGATCCAAGCATTTGTCCTTGCCTATGCTTCGAGGACGAAGCTTTTTTAGGGAGGGATGATTTGTAATATATCGTATGTATATTACAATGTCATTAATTACTACTTAAATAATTAATGTAATAATTATACTTTTAATGTAAAGTCGCATCTTTTTAGACAAAAAGACATGACTCTACTCATTTACGTGTATTTAATACATGTTGTGCATTGAATAAGACAATAAGTAATAAATTTATAAATATTAAATATATATTTTATATATATCTAGTTTCATGCTTCAAGTCTTCCAAATCTTTAAGGTTGCATGTCACTTATTGATCGTTCAAAGTTGGTAATCCCTTGTCCATGATTTTTGAATAGGTAATCTAGTGGATAAATCATAGGTTTTCTACTAGGTGGCTCTTAAGGGCTTGCAAGAGCCCTTGAGGTAGATAGTTGTGGGCCCCTTGGATTTGATCTCCCTAGGAATTTCACTATGATTGTCCATATCATACCTTCACTTGCCTAATTCAATGGATGTCATCAGCATTATCTAAGATATTTTGAAGGTCTTGTTACAAATTGTGGATTTCTTGAGCCTTGCTAGAGTCTTAGGGGTGTGCATAGTGTTTATCATCTTAAAAACTCGTCACCAAAACCTTTTTTATGACACTATGAGAGACACACTGAAAACCAAATTATTCACCACCTGAGTACTTTATCATGGTAGTATATTTGTGGTAGCATTACATGGGAAACGTTTTACACACTCACGTGCTTATTTTTCAAAGCACCATTATCAATCTTGGATTTTTACGACAAGTGATACTATTGTCGCTTCCTGGAATTTGAGGCCATATGAAGATTGTGTGCATCAACAAGGGCATCCATTGTTATGCAATACATGGCAGTCTCCTCTCCTTTGACTATCCAATTGGATGAATGCATGTAGGTAGCAAATGAATTGTTGAATTGGCAATGTCTTCTTTATTTCTCACATTCCAATAACCTTTGGACTTTGCCTTTGCCAATGCATCTCCAATGCCAATCATTGGAACTTTGTTAACTTTGCCTTATTATCAATATGTTTCTCACTTTGTTGTTTCTCTCATCTTTTATTAAAATATGGAGCCACCGATGCATACATATCTATTACCTATATTGAGTTGGATTATACTCATATGGGCCTTGATTGGAAGTGATACCATTCTAAAGCAAGTGAAAGAGCATTAAGAAAAAGAGGTGTGTTTGTGGGTATGTTAATTGGGTCTATTTCAAGTGATTGGGAAGAGAAATTGTTATCCTCCCCGCCTATGTTCAAATCCCACTGTCAATTGAGTCTAGCCCAAGCGGTTGTGAGAATGAGCATTATCCTCCCCACCCAAGTTTAATTCCCACAAGTGACATGTTGATCTCTTAATGAGCATATTTTTGTAACAACCTTGACCATTATGTTGGCAAAGCCTCGAGCTTCTACAAAATCTAATTTACCCTAGGTGCCACCATCGAAATAAAGGGAAGTACCAGGTGGGTTTCCCCAGGTGTGTATTTCACATGAAAAAAAGGTTCAAACCCCACTTGTAACATGTTTCGCTCCTGTTGACTAACACTCTTCGTCCTACATGAAGAATATCGCATTCTCACTTACATGGTGGAGGGTGACGAGAGAAGTTGTGTGTGTGTGGATTGTTGCATTCTACTACTCAGTATAGATTGAATGTGTCTCCTATATATGTAGCAACTACTATAGCACCAAGTGGAAACCAAATCAACTCCCATTACTCAAACATGTGGAGCTAGCCAAGTAAGACTATTCAAAAGCTAGCTAAAAATGTGAAATGGTAATGTATGGGCTTTCTAAAGTTGACTTCATCTTGAAAGAGCCAAATTAGCTATGCCTTGAAGAGTAAATTAAAGTCATTTAATGTAAAGTTGACTAGTGATAATAATCAGATAAATCCTTAATACATTTATTAAACAATGCACCTAATAAACTGATTTAAAAGAAGTTAAAAAGTCTTCAAACAACTCTACAAAAGAACAAAAAGGAAAAATAGAAAATGCATAAAATTCAAGAACTATCAAAAAATTATTGAAGAAAATTATTTCTCATTACTTAAAACTACCAAAAAAAACAAATAACCTTGAGAAATAACCACAAATGATAAAAGATAATGAATAGGATGTATGATAATAATGCTTAACATCCACTAAAACAAATTAATAAGCTATATACATTAATTAAAAACAAAAACAAAAAATCCAATCTAAAAATGATACCTAACATTCACCAAAACAAATTAATAAGCTAAATACATTATAAATAAAAATTAAAAATTAAAAAACTCCAATAACACACACGATTACATTAACAAAGATTCACATCACAAGAGTCCTATAGAGACCATGATACTAAGATTACGACATTTTTAAGGATATCGAAGGTCATGTATTTAATAGCTTCTCATAGAATTATTGCCATTGATGCCATAGTGGAGATGATGACATCATCCATCACCTCTCCCATTGACTAGGAGGTGGAAGTGGAGTATGATGTCATCCATAATGATTTATGAAACAACTCCAAACAAATTTCAAATTACTTCAAAATTATAAAAGTGAAACTACAAAATTGTGCATAATATATTGGCATTATCAATATTACCACACATTTATGTTAGTCTACCTTTCTAAGTCCTTTTGCAAATTCACCACCTAAAAATACGCAACAACGCCCAGCCACATCCAACCTTCCACGAGTACCATGGTTCAAGAATGGGATAGGGGTCTGACTTACATTCCCCAATTGACAAGAAATATGCCCATCTCTCTCTCTAGATGCACCCCTTGTCCAGGCCCTTACAACCATCTCCAATGAGCTAAAGCAAAAGGGCTTCTTACCAAGAAATGAGTGAGGGGAATAAAATATAAGTCATCATGATCAGCAAGGGAAATAAAAGATAGGCCATGATCCAGCCACTATCAATGATCGATATGGGTACATGGCCTTTATATGTGGCCTTTGGGCTATTTACTAAATCGTTCATAGGGCACGTAGGTAAGCTGAAAAACAGTGAAAGTATCAATGGATAATGGAATGTGTATCGATCAAAGAAATTCCTATCATTCCCCTATCATGTTAGACTAGGGGAACGACTACATATGCATAAGAAGATGAAATTACATTAACATCCCTTTTCAATGACAACTTCATACATCCCTAATAAGTTGTGAATATATATGAATATTGCTTTTATGTTGCAAAGACAAATAATGGACATTGTCATTGATAATCAAATCCTTAATAAGTTGTAAAGATGAACAACTTAGCTTCCATCAAATACCAATGTAAGAATGATCAACACTAACAATATCAACTTTCCCATAATGAAGTACAGACAAGCTCGAAATGGAATGGCAATCAGTAAAATTGTTAATTGCAAGTAACATCGTCCAAAGAACAACTTCACATGAGTCTACGCATGAATCATTGGACCAAGCATAACCTATGAAAAAATCATTTAACTTAGGGACACTAGGTTGTCAAAAGTAGCCTCACCAAAAAGAAAAATAATATGGTAAAGACATGTAGAAGCAACAAGTGTCTCGACAAGATATAAGTGTGGAGAATCAACCAAAATGATTCAATCATGCAAACCGAGAACCTGACCATGATGTCATAATGAAAAATAATATCAACAAGTAATCCAAACACCACATGCAACAAGATTGTATTCCCATCACAAACGCACATGTGCCAAACAAAGCACAAAATAAAGGGTAGCATCCAAAAAATTGTCAATGGCGGCCGCATAATGGTATGATGAATGTAAAGAAGAGTAAGCTAATTGTATACCAAACAAATGATCTTTCCAGTGACAAATATGTTGAATTTTTAATGGATTAGCTCAAGCACATGTAGTTTATTTTTAATTTAGCATGAACTTGAACCATAAACAATGCAGCAACACAATAGTTGCAGTAACCAAGAGCACAAGAAGAATAACCATGCACAAGACACAAGAATTTATCATGGGAGAACCCTTCTCAACCAAGGGAAAAACCCAGCAACCCTTTATTATATTGCCAAGAGAATAACCCTCACACCATAAACCCTAGAGCACACAAGAGGGTGCTCTATGACCAAGACAGCTAGCGCGTAAGAAGAAGTGCAAACTAAATTTCAGATCTTCACAACGTCTTATGAGAGAATGAGATATGATCCACAATGGGGATGTATCTCTCTTATAAATACATGACCTAACTCATCAAATAGATGTGTCTATTGGCACAATAGGCCCGACTTGTACAACTCAATAATACAATTAATCTTTTACATAATATTAATTATCTTTACATAGTAGAGCCAACTTGTATCCTTTACAATACAAATTAGGGTTACACAATAGTCTTACTCTTTGACAATATAGCAAGGTGTATCACACACATCCTCTAGTGCTCTTCCACTAGTGACAAGTCCACATGTGTTCAACCACAAGGGACGTCACTCTCAACAGATTAACTCAACATGAGACCATCTCAAATCATCTCAACTCAGTCCATAGGAGAACGACAAGAAACCACACACGTCATCTCAACTCAGTCCAGAGGAGTATGACTCACCCATCACATGGGCGCTCTCACAGATCATCTCAACTCAGTCTAGAGGAGTACGATCTGGAGAATGTCTCATGAAGTTGTAATCATCAACACTCCCTCTCAGCTAGGGAGGCATTCTCCACCAGGCCAAGTCTCTCACGAAAGTACTTGAACTTCCTCCTGGCAAGCGGTTTGGTGAAGACATTTGCAACATGCTCGTGTGTAGAAAGGTATTGCACAGGTACTGCTTTCCTCTACACTATATCTCTGAGGTAATGGTAATTGATATCGATGTGTTTCGATTTATCGTGAACAAGGGATTCTTTGAGAGCTTCACACAGCTTTGGTTATCACAATGGATAACGGTGGAATCCATCTCATGTCCAAATAAATCTACAAGGATCTTGCGAAGCCACATTGCTTCGCAGACTGCCACACATAATGCAATGTACTCTGCTTTTGTGGTACTCAAAGCCACAGAAGTATGTTTCCTTCTACACCAAGAAACCATGGAAGATCCCAAAGTAAAACAACAACCAGAGGTGTTCTTCTGGTCCACTACACTCCCTACCCAATCTACATCGTCATATCCCTACAATCTCATGTCTACACCAGAGGCATATCTCAATCCATAACTAATTGTGCATCGTAAATATCTCAACACATGCTTCGCTACTATCCAATGTGTCTGTCTCGGCTGACTCATAAACTAACTGAGTACACTCACTGCAGAGCATATATCAGATCTGGTGTTTCCCAAATACATCAATCATCCAATCAATTGTCTATAAAAATGTGGATCAATCTCGCCAGAATCGGAAGAAGTCTCACTCAGTTTCTTCAGATCCATCACTATCAGTGTAGCCATGGTCTTGCGGTCTGTCATCCCAAATTTCTTCAATATCTCAACTGTGTATTTCCGCTGACTCAAGAGAATCTAATCAGTCCTCTGCCACACTTCTAGTCCCAAGAAGTAGTGTATCATACATCTCGAATTAAGAAGCCAATGCACACTTGCATTCAACAATAAGGCTTTCTGAACCGGTGAGGAATAAGTCATCAACATCTAGGACCAAAATCAAGCACTCCTCACCAACAATGTTGTAGTATAGGTTGGGATCAGCAACACTCTTGTTTAAGCCCAAACTCATCAAGTATCCATCAATATTCTCATACCAAGCACGAGGTGTCTGCTTTAGTCCATATAGGGCTTTCTTCAACCTACAAACATGAGACTCCTTCTCATGTATCATGAATCCATCTGGTTGCTCGATGTAAACTTCTTCCTCAATTTCTCCATTGAGAAAGGTTTTCTCCACATCCATTTGATGTAGTTTCCAACCCATGTATGCGGCAAGGGAAATAATCATACGGATGGAATTGTATCAGGCAATAGGAGCAAATGTCTCCTCATAATCTATTCCCTCCACCTGAGAGAATCCTCTAGCCACAAATCTCGCTTTGTACTTCTCGACACTTCCATCAGTTGCATGTTTGATCTTATAGATCCACTTGGAAGTCACTACATACTTCCCTTCCGGTCTCGGAAAAATATGCCACACATCATTCTTCATGATGGACTGATACTCTTCATTCATGGCATCTTTCCAAACCTGCCGACTTGTTGCTTCTCCATGACAATAGGGCTCAGTATCGATGATGTGGCTCATAGTTGAAACATAGCTCAAAAATCTTTGTGGTCTCTTGCTCTCTCGGAATGTACCACGAGGAGCAGTGTGTCTCTCTACCTCCTGCAGATTCTGTCGAGCTCATGCAGGTCTCTACTGGCCTACTGCAATGCCTCTAGGAACATCAACTGGAGCTACGGGATCAACTGGATCAATTGGATCAATAATTGTCTCCCTATGAACTGTTGAAGGGGGAGAAGGTATTGTCTCTTTTTTCTTTTCATTGTCAATCTCCATCTGAGATTCTCTGGATCTTCAAAAGGCTATCTCTTCCTCAAAGGTGACATCTATGCTAACCTCGATTTGTCTTTGACCAGGGATGTAGATCCGATATGCCTTTGAAGATTCATTGTACCCCACAAATGTACAATTTATGCCTGAAATATCTAGCTTGGTCCTCTTTTCCTTGGGTACATGAAAGTATATTGGACACCCAAATATCCTGAAGTGTCCAACCTTAGGCTTCACTCCAGTGAAAGCTTCTTCAAGAGTCATGTTCTTCAGAATCTTATGAGGACTCCTATTTTGAACGTACACAGTTGTCATGGATGCCTCTGCCCACAAAATCATAGGTAGATTATGATCATGTATCATTGTTTTGGTTGCCTCAACAATGGATATGTTCTTCCTCTCTACAACCCCATTTTGGTGAGGGTTATAAG
>SNQJ01S0039232.1:70518-83946 GCA_010110895.2 Picea sitchensis
GTGCATTCTCCTTTGTACTTGCATTATTTCCATACCAAAGAAAAGAAAGCAAAGCAGCCTCACCTTCTAGTTGGGTTTTCTCTCGTAAGGGTTTCCCAGAGAAAATATTTGCATTATTTTGTGGATGGTGTGTGATTGTATTTTATTGTTCTCTATTTTCTGCTTTTTATCTATTTCATGCATAAGCAGAAAATCAGTAACTAAATATTTTGGATTCTAAAAGAATTTAACCTTCTTTGTGTGGATTTTAGTTTTATTTATCATATCTATTGTGATGAATTGATCCAATGGAATATCCATGGCAGTTTAGAGATCATATTGGTATCAGAGCAGGTTTTTCTTTTGGGTATTTGTGGGAAGTTGTAGGATCTAGGAATTGGCTTAAAGAGAAGTCACAAAAACCCTAGCCATGGCAGACGAGTATATTCATAATAACCCTCGAGATCTAGCAGAAGATAGATTTGAGAGGTTGGAAGCGCAAGTCACCGACATCAGTTGCAATATGAACCTCCTCAAGGCAGCTCTAGCAAGAAATCTCGGACCATTCGGAGATGATGGAAGATCTAACTCGAAGATCAGATCAGAGGGTAAGTTGTGAGATCAGGAAGACTCAAGAAAGGAGTCGCGGAAAGAATCTGAAAAAGAGCAGTTGAGTTCGAGTGTTGTGAACCCTTCACAATCCTTATTCAATATGGAAGCGAAAGTGGACATAAAGCCATACAAAGGTGAAATCGATGCATTAAAATTGAATCATTGGTTGCAACAACTGGAAGTTTATTTTAGCATTCACCATATAGATGAAGAGCAGAAAATGTTATTTGCTAGATTGAAGTTAAAGGGTCATGCTTTAACCTGGTGGGAAAGCCATATGGAATCACTTAGGTTGGAGGGTGATCCTCTAATAACTAGGTGGGAGGACTTTGAAACCCTCATCAAGTCTCATTTCTACTCTATTAGGTATGTAGAGGACCAATGTATCCGGTGGCGCTACTTAAGGCAGAGGCAGGGGCAGAGTGTACATAAGTACACCACTGAGTTTAGAAAGATGGTCATCATGTTGGGTATCTCTCCCAAGAACCCAGATGTAGTCCTCAAGTATCTTGGGGGTTTACACAGTCATCTATGAAAGCAGGTGATGATCTTAAAGCCAAGGACAGTGGATGAGGTGTGTGTACAAGAACAATACCTAGAAAACATAGGCAAAAAGAAGGGGTAGCCAAGTGGTTTGAAGCACAAAGAGCACCAAGAAGCTTCAAAGGAGCGGAAGAAGAAGTGGAAAGGGGGTGAAGATAAGAATACAATAACCACTACACATCAATGAAAATATCTCAGCAACCATTGCAATAATTGCAACATTGATGGTCACACTAAGGAAAAATGTTGGAAACTACATCCAGAGATGAACCTGAAAAACCACAAGAAGGATGGAAAGAAAAAAAACCTTCTAGCCACAGATTCAACCAATCAAATTGAAGGTATCTCGGATGTGGATAAAAATATTTTATGCACATATGTGCATAAAAGGTGAATCTAAGTAGCCTTCATCACTAGGAAGAGAAGGAGATGGCCAAGCTCTTCCACATCAAGATTCAGGTCAAGAAAACCAAGATAGATGATATGTTCGACTCTAGTTCACAGACTAATCTCATAGCAGTGGATCTGGTCAGCAAGCTTGGATTGGAGGTTCATGATCATCCTAGCCCATATCCATTGGGTTGAGTAAACAAGGATGCATAGATAAAGGTAACGAAACAGTGTAAGATTAAATTTGTTGTAAGTGTTGATTTTATTGATGAAATGGAATTGGACGTAGTACCCCTTGATGTATGTGAAGTAGTTTTTGGAAGCCCCTACATGTATATGAGGGATGCAATATTCATGCGGAAAGTCAATCAGTACCGAATGATCAAAGATGGCAAGTCCTACGTCATCAACGCACATAAAGGTAAGTCAAAGATCTCACTCGTAAGTGTCAACCAAGCCAAGAAGTTGATTAGTTCTAGTAAGAAATATGTTTTGTTTTTCTTATGATACAATCAGTCTAATGATGAGTCAATGAGAGTGAAGGCATCCTTGGAGGGGTGTACTAAAGAGCAGAAACATAAGTTGGAGGAGTTGCTACAGGAATACAGAGGAGTGTTCAAGGATCCTAAAGGGATACCATCCAAGAGGGATGTGGAGCACGAAACACATTTATTGCCAAACTCTCCATTGTTGAATATTGGGTTGTATAGACAGTTTGTTCTAGAAGCGAATGAAGTGAAGAAGCAATTGCAACAATTGTTGGAGCAAGGTCTGATTTGACCAAGTGCCTCACCTTGTGGCTCACCCATAATAATTGTTTCCAAGAAGGATGGGACTTGGAGAATGTGTATCGATTACAGAGCATTGAACAAGATTACATTAAAGAATCGGTACCCTCAGCCTAGGATCGATGATCTATTAGACGAGTTGTAGCATGCCAAGTACTTGACTAAGTTGGATTTGAAATAAAGATATCATCGGGTATGAGTCAAAGAAGAAGATAACTGGAAGAATGCATTCAAGACAACGCAAGGTTTGTATGAGTGGTTGGTTATGCCATTCGGTTTATACAACACACCAGCTACATTTATGAGACTAATGAATAATATTTTACATCCTTATTTAGATTCATTTGTTATTGTTTATTTCGATGATATATTGGTTTATAGCGCTACCTGGGAGGAACACATCCCACATCTTATGCAGGTGTTAGAGACGTTGAAAAAGCACCAATTGCTGGCCAATCTCAAGAAATGTGAGTTTTCTCAATAGTGTTTGGTGTATTTGGGGTATGTGATTTGTGGAGGGGAGCTCAAGATATATCCTGCAAATATGGAGGCCATCATGAAATGGTCAGTTCCTACAAATGTCACTGAAATTAAGAGTTTTGTTGGGGAAACACAATACTTACGTAAGTTCATAGCTTCATTTTCAGCGGTAGCTGCACCACTCCACGCCATAACAGCCAATGGTAAGAGTTTCCAGTGGGGAAAGAATCAACAGAAGGCCTTTGATGAGATGAAAAGAAAGATCATTCAAGCACCAGTGCTCACGCTACCAAACTTGCAGAAGTCCTTCGAAGTGGAGACAGATGCAAGTGGGTATGTCACAGGAGTCGTTTTGATGCAAGGAGGAAGGATGGTATGTTATCATTCTGAAACATTCCATGGGTAAGTTCTCAACTACCCTACCTATGACAAGGAACTCTATGCCCCGGTTCAAGTTGTCAATAAGTGGAATCACTATCTGATGGGAAAGGAGACCATCATCCACACAAATCACCAACCACTATTGTATTTGCAAGCCCAGAGTAAGCTACAACAAACCAGGCATTACAAGTGGATGGGGTTTTTACAACAATTGCATCTATTCATCAAGTATAAGAAGGGAAACACAAACAAGTTGGCAGACATTCTTTCACAGTCACCCACATCCAAGATTACAGCTTTAGGAACTTTGATGCACATGGAACCTTTTACCCTTGATGCATACAAAGAGGCATACATAGAAGATGAGGACTCCAAGAAGGTGTTTCAGCAACTACAAGGCCAAATTCATATATAAGAAGGTGACCACAAGGTTGACTATCATTTCCAAAATGGTTTACTCTAGAAGCTCAACAAGCTATGTGTCCCTAAAGGTCAACAAGTGCAGCTTATCAGAGAGGGTCACACCTCCAAGGTTGTAGGACATTTTTCGTGTTGGGAAAACAATTGTCAATTTACAAAGGTATGTGTACTAGCCCAGAATGAAAGAAGACGTAGCGCGGTATATTAGAGGATGTATACTTTGTTGTACCAGCAAGCCCAGTAACAGGAAGAAAGGTCTATAACATCACTTACCTGTATCCACTCAACCTTGAGAAAGAATTTCCATGGATTTTAGGGGAGGTTTACCAACCATGCAGAAGGGATGTGACTATTTATTTGCGGTAGTTGACAGGTTCATCAAAATGTGCATTCTCGTGCCTAAGTAAAAATACCATCAAGGGACATGAAGAAACAAACTTGTTCTTTGAACAGGTCTAGGTGCACTTTGGGATATCAAGGAGCATCATCTCAGATAGGAATACCAGATTTCTCAGTGTATTTTGGACTACATTGTAGGAGAATATGGACACTAAGTTGAAGAGGTCTACAGCATTCCATCCACAAATAGATGGATAGATGGAAGTAGTCAATAGGGATTTGGTGCAACTTTTGAGGGGTTACAATCAGAATCATCCAAAGACTTGGAATGAAAATATGATCTATATACAACACTCTTATAAAAGAGCAGTCCACGCTTCTACTAGTAAGTCACCTTTTGAAACTTGATTTGGGTATTTTCCACCTTCACCCTTAGATGTTGTATATGGACAACAAGGAGGAGTGAGGTAGGACCTCACAGAAGATGCATTAAAAGAAAAAAATGTTGTTGAGAAGATTAGGCAGATTCATTTGCAAGTACAAGAGACATTGAAGAAGTCACGAGAAAAGTACAAGGCTAGACATGACCAGCACAAAATAGAGAGAACATTTAGAGTGGGAGACAAAGTATGGTTACATCTGAATAAGGAAAGGCTACATGGTCCTGGTAAGAAGATCAAGACTCTACGGTATGGTATTTTTGAAGTATCGGAAAATGTGGGAGATAATGCTTACAAATACAGTCTACCCCCATACATGCACATTTACTCAATAGTGAATGTGGAGAATCTCAAAATCTATGAGTCTTCCAAGATGGATCAAGAGGAGGAGTAGGTTCTAGCTTCTATAAAGGACTTAGCACTAGATGCTCGAGCAGAGTTAATAGAGGACACAGTTTTTCATAAGCGGTCAATAACTATAAGACAAGGGCAGCATGACCTTTGGCAGATTGGGTTGAAAGGACAATTTCCAGGCAAAGCAAAGTGGTACTCTAGAGAGAAGGTAGAGGAAAAATTCCCTCACCTCATTAAGTAAAGATTTTTGGGGACCAAAATGCTCCCTAGATGGGGAAGTATGATCTGGATTTGATCATCATATTATTTGTCATCTATCTCGATGCTTTCAGAGTGGAAAAAATTGGAGGAATCAACTTGCAGGGTCATTTTAGTGGCAAGTCCCAGTTTAGAAAATTGGGGTCTGGAACCTTCAATAGCCATTTTGAGGCATTAAACGAAGTTTTTTTCGGTTCTGGTGTTTGAAACTTAAGCACACCCCTTGATGGTGTTCTACACTCCAAGACCTTTCCAACATTGCAAATTGTGCGTTAATCGGAATCTGTATGCAAAATTTATGTCTCCCGCAAGTTGACCTATCATGTTGACCACCATAGTATGAGAGGATGCCACGTCAGCTCCCATTACTCATGCATATGGGGCTAACCACGTGATGAATTTCAAGAAGATTCTAGAAGGTTCAAAACCCTACCACAATTTAGGGTTGAGGAAGTCAAAAAACCTATCCATAGATGGCTATCAGGCTATGTTAAATATTAGGCCACTATGTGGAGAAGGGTTTCCATTTCTTTGTTATTGTGTTTTGTTCCATAGAAGAGCAGAACAATTGGGAGTGGGAAATTAGAGAGCATAACTGAGGGGGTTAATGTTATGTAGCAACCTAATAGGCCACGGGTCTCAGGTAACTCCATAGAGAGTGCCTTCTCTTTTGTACTTGCATTATTTCCATATCAGAGAAAGGAGAGCATAGCGGCCTCACCTTCTAATTGGGTTTTCTCTTGTAAGGGTTTCCCATAGCAAATCTTTGTGTTATCTTGTGGATGGTGTGTGAATGTATTTTATTGTTCTCTATTTTTCATGTTTTCTCTATTTCATGCATAAGCAGAAAATCGGTAACTAAATATTCTGGAATCTAAAAGAATTTAACCTTCTTAGTGTAGATTTCAGTTTTATTAATCACATTTGTTGTGACGAACTGTTCCAGTGGAATATCTACAGCAGTTTACAGATCATGGATGATGTCACTTATGCTTTCATTATAATGACTCAAGACCAAAAAAATAATAATAACGTTAAAATTACTCCAAAATTACAAAAGTGAAGTTATAAATTTGTGCCCAATAAATGGTCATTGGACAAGATTACCACATGTCCAAAGAGTTGTGTGTTCAACAATCTAGGCAAAAGGGTAAAAGAATTATCATCTATTTAGGTAGATGAGTAAAAGAATTGTAAGTTCAAAGGCTAAAAAGCCTTTATAATATAATTGTTTGGCTTGTGAAAATACACAACAAATTCTATTAGTGAGTATGTTTAGGGATTTGTAATTTCCTATGGGAATAATAAAACAACCCATGTTAACATTGGTGGTTTTCTTGATTCAGATTTTCCAAGCGGGGAAATTTCTTGTGTACTAGTATGTTTGATGGTCTTGTTGTTTTATTTCATTCCATAATGTTCAAATTCCATTGTTGAAGTTTATTAATAGTAAAAATAGTGAAGTTTGTGCATTTGTGCGTGCAAAAGTGGATTGTAACTGTAGCGATTTAAAACACCAGTAAATTTTTCACAAATTAAAATATGTTGTGATGAACTATCTAGAGGCATAGCTTTAGTGGTTTACAAATCATTCCTTAAAAACAAGGTGTTCGTGGAAACAAATCACATGGAGCAACAAGTTGACCAACACCACTCCAAAAGACAATTCACAATTAAAAATATTGTATTTGTTTGACTATAACAATACAAGCAAACAACTCTTATTGTCAATTGGGTTCATCTCAGGTGGTTGGGAGGAATGATTGTTATCATCCCCACCCAAGGTCAATTCCCACAAGTGTCATGTTGAGCTCTTAACGAGTATATTATTGTAATGGCTTAGAGGCTTGTTGACCAGCCTTGTTTTCTAAAGATTCTAGGATTTACCCTGGGTACCATCCTCATAATGAGGAGAAATACTCAGAAGTTTTCTCATGACAACAAAGAGAGACTCCATGATGTATTTCATCTCCCTTGTTTAAAAAATACATTGGACAATGAGAGACACCCTAACAAAGATTCCCCTCATATGAGAAAGGAAACCTCATATTGGAAAATGAGAGCAATCTTGAGGTGGAAGTAAGAAATCTCCACACAAGCAAATTACATAGTACAAAATCCGATGGAAAGGCACTAAGAAAAGGAAACTACATGGCAGTCTAGAATTTTTTTGTGTAACACCCAAATTTGCAAATGCCATAACACGTATCTTTCTCAAGTAGCCATCAACTAAAAACTTCTCATTTTATGTTTTAGATATAGTGATAGTTTATTCACTTGGTTGAAGTAATTAATTTTTGGAATAAATAGTTTGAGTTTCAAATCTTGCTTAATATTCTTCAAATGGATCAAGCCATAAAGTGTACCTCTCTTTTCTTTGCACACATTCTTCAAAAATCACTTTGAAGATCAAAAAAATGGGTTTAACTCCCAAACTTGGGCAATTAGATGTCGTAACAAGATCCAAAAGCAATTTATTTTTTAGAAGGTATTATACCACCTATTTTGGACAATCATTGGGGAAACAATGCATCATTTAAATTTTTCAAACATTGTTTCAACATCGAATCTAACTTAAGTTTTCCACTCTTAAGGAAAATTTATTTAAAGGGTAAGGAATGTTGTATACCTAGCCACATCTTTAGTGGGCATTAAACTCTATGCCCATAAACTATTGTGTATCTATGCTCATGATAGTGTGAAAAAAGTTATATTTGTAAAATGGCCCACTTTTATTAAATAATAGTTTTATTAGTGAAATATAGTTATTATTATTAAATATAGGGTTTTTCTTCCTCATATGTTTCATATTGTCTTTATTAAATATAATCAATTACATACTATTGTTTATTGAAAACATATTCTTCTATTATTTAATTTGTAGATGCAATCCACCATTAGGGATAGAAGTGCCTTGAACTGTCATAATAATCTAATTTTTAATATCACAACCTAGCCAAACACCAAATTGATGTATAAGATACCTTATTTGTGGGACAAGGGACCCACTTTACACATCAATTTGATTGCTTAGTTTTTACTCCTTCGGATTCGAACCTATGATCTCAAAGGAAGAAACACATTCTTAAACATTAGGCCCACTCACATTGTACTAACATCCCCCCTCAAGATTGACTTGGGAACACACAAGGAAAAGTGGTCTAAAATGACAATCTTGAAACCATGTGTTGGTCATTGTTGCAAAAGGAATCTCTCTCCACTATGTCTGTCTATTGAGATTCCTCTAATGTTGGTCACATTAAGACCTTTATATGCTTTTTCAATGTACATGTTATTGCAATATAAGAGAATAAAAGAATCACAGTTGAATCGATTGAGTAGTTGGATCATTGAACCACTCAACTAACTCGAGATTAAGACTCATAGTTGGGTTAGTGAACCACTCGACTAACTAACAATTAAGACTCACAATTGGGTCAATGAACCACACGACTAACTAGAAATCGTTCCACTATTTAAGACATGACAAGACATTGTATGGTTAGAGATTTAAAGGTTATTTTGGGAATATAATAGGTCCTTGTTCCATTTGTTGTCTCGAGGTTTACTCTCTCCTCCCTACATCTATGTGATTGTACATGTATACTACTTTTTAAATTACATTGTGATTGCTCATGCTAGGTATCATTGTTGTACAATTGGTAATAGATAATTAGACTACATTTGTATTTCCCTAGAATACAACATCAGTTCAGTTGTCAATTGTATTGATCCAAAACTAACATTATTTTTTTAGAAGATTGCAAATGTTGTTAGAGGACATAGAAGACTAGTGGAAAAGAAATATTGAAAATTACTTGAGAAATTACAATCAACAAACTAATCTCTCTCTTTGCACAAGCCAAAGCCATATTTTTGACAAAGACATGCAAAAGATTCCTTGAAAGAATTCCCAGAGAAATTACAAGATTATTGAAGGACAACCATATATGAAAACATGTGAGGAAGAAGGTTTCATGTGTTTCTTGGCAAATACCATTGGAATATTTCATATGACTTCTATGAAGAAGCAATAGAAACAAGGATTTCATTAGATACTGTAATTGAGCAATTTCACACCAACTTAAATGAGAGATTGTTTTGTATTGTGCACAAGTAAACTCTATTTCTTAGTCAGCATTCAAACCAACAACAAGAAGTCAGCATTGACCCAAGACCAACTGATTGAAACCAACATAAGGAAGTCATTGTAACAAGCCCTAATTGCAAATGTGAAATGTACTTGAATAACACTAAGGACCATGAATGTGTTGTTGTTTTTTATAAAAGATATGATCGTTATATTATTACAATGATGAGTGTTCCATATATAGGGAACATATGGTGACCATCCATGAAAGGATGCCTCCCTTGAATAATCAATAAATATTTATTATTATCATTTACTTATTATATATGATATTTAATAATCAATAATTATATTATTAATTATTATTCTAAGAGAATGTCTTCTCGATGTTGTCCAAACATCAACACTCCCTCTCAACGAGGGAGACATTTTGCATCATGTCAAGCTTGTCTCTAAAGTATACAAACTTCACCCTAGACTCATGACACTTGTCTGTCTATCTTGGGAGACGTCTCTCTCCCACCTGAACCGAGGAGAAACTCTTTTTGTGGCTCTCCCTCTGAGCCAATTAGCTCTCTCTAAGATCAGGCTCACTCCGGGTCTGCATGTAATAACATATAGCATCTTGAGTCTTTATCATTCCTTGTCAAATCACCATGACTAGGAAAAAGACCACACTAGGAACTTTCACCACAAGTACACACATGTGAGTGAATGTTAGCTTGATGCTAACTAACACATGGAAAGCACTTCAAGCACCTCGAGTCCATATTATTCCTTGTCATGATCAAGGAAGGACTACGTTTGGGCCCATTTACCACAAGTGCACCTTTATGATAAATGTATCATATCTCCCTTGGTCTGCAGCCCAGTCTAAGAGAAGTTACGCCCGATGTTGAAACATCAACACTCCCTCTTAGCTAGGGAGGTATCTTTCCATAGTAGTACACAACTACTGTCCAGAGACACACAGTCTCTGCCAGTGGTACACAACCACCATAGTAGCAAAAGGGTTTGTCACACATGGCACTCCCATGTGGACTTCTAGAGGCTAAAGCCTCTAGAAACACTAGAGTCAACTCCCATAGTGTGTGACGTCGAGGGTCAACTCACTTGACATATCCTCATGTGCTCTCCACATGGGACGTTGGGCTATAAGCCCAAATGCACTTATCCCTTCTCGAATAAGTGTCCTCACAGATCAACTCAACTCAATTCACAGAGGAGTCCGATCTGGAGAATGTTTGTCAGGAAGCTGCAAACATCAACACTCCCTCTCGACGAGGGAGGCATTCTCTGCCACACCAAGTCTGTCACGGAAGGACTTGAACTTCGTCCTAGTTTGGTAAGAACATCAGCAACCTGCTCATTTGTAGGAAGGTACAGCACCAGTACTTCCTTCCTCTACACCATGCCTCGGATGTAATGGTATTTGATCTCAATGTGGTTCGATTTGTCATGAAACACTAGATTCTCTGAGATCTTCACACAACTTTGGTTACCATGATGAATAATGGTGGAATCCAGCACATGTTCGGATAAATCTGCAAGGAGCTTGCGAAGCCACACTACTTCACGGAATGACATACTTAATGCAATGTACTCTACTTCTGTTGTGCTCAAAGCCACAGAAGTTTGTTTCCTGCTACACCAGGAAACCATGGAAGATCCCAAAGTGAAGCAACACCTGAAGGTGCTCTTTCTGTCCACTGCGCTCCCTACCCAATTAGAGTCAATATATTCCTTCCATATCATATCAATACTGGAAGTATATCTCAAACCATGTCCAATTGTGCCTCACAAATATCTCAACACATGCTTCGCAATAATCCAGTGTGTCTATCTCAATTGACTCATAAACTGGCTAAGTGCACTCACTGCATAGCAAATATTTGGTCTGGTGTTAACCATATACATCGATTGTCCAATCAGTTGTTTGTACAGAGTCGGATCAATTTCGTCAAAATCAGAAGAAGACACACTTAGTTTCTTCGGATTCGTCACCATTGGTGTAGCCATGGGCTTCAAGTTCAGCATCCCAAACTTCTTCAATATCGCAATTGTGTACTTCCCATGACTCAGGAAGATCTCATCAGTTCTCTACCACACCTCTAGTCCCAAGAAGTAGTGCATCATACCAAGGTCCTTCATCTCAGACTTAGAGGCCAACACATACTTGCATTCAACAATAAGGCTGCTTGTATCAGTGAGGAATAAATCATCAACGTAGAGGACCAAAATCAAGGACTCACCATTAACAGTATTGTAGTACAGGATGGGATCAACAACACTTTTGTTGAAGCCCAAAAATCATCAAGTGTCCATCAATCCTTGCATACCAAGCTCAAGGTGGTTGCTTGAGTCCATACAAGGCCTTTTTTAACCTGCACACATGAGACTCCTTCTCATGTATCACGAAACCATATGGTTGCTCGATGTATACTTCTTCCTCAATCTCTCCATTAAGAAAGGTTGTCTTTGCATCCATCTGATGTACTCTCCAACCCATGGATCTTGCAGGGGAAATAATCATCCGGATAGAAGTGTATCGAGCAACAGGAGCAAATGTCTCCCCATAATCTATTCCCTCCATCTAAGAGAATCCTCTAGCAACAAATCTCATTTTGTGCCTCTCGATGCTCTCGGCAACTATGTGTTTGATCTTGTAGATCCATTTGGAAGTCACTGCAAACTTCCCCTGAGGTATCCCACACATCATTCTTCATGATGAATTGATACTCCTCCATCATGACATCTCTCCATACTAGATGACTAGTTGCCTCCTCATAATAGGAAGGCTCAAAATGAATGATGTGGCTCATAGTTGCGGCATAGCATGAATATCTCTAAGGTCTCTTGCTCACTCAAAATGTATCATGAGGAGCTTCATATCCTTCGGCCTCCTGCAGAGTCTAACGAGCCCATGTAGGTCTCTTTTAACCTACTGCAATATCTCTGGTAACACCAACTGGAGCTACAGGATCAACAGGATCAATTGGATCAATTTGATCAATCTCCATGTGAGATCCTCTAGATCTCTTAAAGGATACCTCCTCCTCAAAGGTAACATATATGCTCACCTCAATCTGTCTCTGACCAGGGATGTAGATCCAATATGTCTTCGAAGACTCATTGTACCTCACAAATGTACCCTTTCTTCCTGAAGGGTCTAGCTTGATCCTTTTCTCCTTGGGTACATGAATGTATACTAGACACCCAAATATCCCGAAGTGTCTAACCTCAGGCTTCACTCCAGTGAAGGCCTCCTCAGGCGTCATGTTCCTCAAAGTGTTATGAGGACTTATGTTCTGAACATACATTGTAGTCATGGATGCCTTTGCCTCTGTAAGAGGAATTTGATAGTCCAATTGTTTGCACTTTATACAATCAGAGTGAAGCACCGACAAAAGTGATCTCTCGTCCTTTAGAAGATGAGAATGTCGTTGGCATTAAACCTTCTCTTGTGACTCTAACTATACCTCTAAAATTCCAACTCAAGACACGTAGATTTTACACCACGCAAGAATTGTTTTGAGCATTGTTGTTAATTGTATATTCATTGTATGCGAATGGAATAAAACCAGTAATTGTGTGCACTGTTAACCATTCACTCAAAATTCTTCACTACAATTACAAACAAGTAATCCTTCGGCATCCACAAAGCACATACATAGATGCCATTGATCCAACAAAACCTAGAGAACTGTGTTTCAACCAAAGAAGCTTCCAAGCATCATGTCCTAACAATGAGCAATATGATAACCAGTGTAGTGATCCAAAGCTTCCCCAACAAATCCGCACATCCATTTATCTCTTTTATGAGATAACGCAAATTTAGGGTTTTTGTAGGTCATAATTTTCGTGGAGTGGACGGCCCATGGTCCATGCACCCCCTCCACTCTACCCTCTTTCAAATTAACGTGCTCCCACAACCCAAACAAACCCTTGAACATTTTCATGATGGTGAGAGCAGAGCGCATGACCCATGAGAATACAAAAGAAAGCTCCATATTAATCGACGACCATGATCATATCAACTCTGAAGTCACCAACAGATAAAACGAAGGGCACTGGTGAGACCGATGGCCACAAGGGCAAGTGCGCTGGTATTCACCGACAGAGTTAAGAGGAAGTCAAAACTGTGTCAGTACGCCTAGAGACAACAACCCCAGTGTATACCCAGAAGCATGGGAGCAAGTACGCCAAATTCACCAAAGGAGATATGAGGAAGAGGTCCGACCCATACCGTAAGAAATGCAAGGAGAGAGGCTAGTGCCATAACTAGAGACCAGGAGAACAACGTGTCCAATACCATAACCAGCGATCAAGAACTGCAAAAGATTCTCCTTTATCC